>VRLP01002226.1:0-95932 GCA_009660295.1 Lophius piscatorius
ACGTCAATCCATGTCCGACTTTGATATCTACCAGATAATCATACATTTGATCGTCATTATTATTCACGATAATGACTGATCGTCATTATCGTGAATAATGACTGATGAAGGCATTATTCACAATCATTTCATCACTTTATCTGAGCTACATGCAGTGATCAGAGCCCCCCCTCATTGACCTTTCACACAAGTTTGGACAGAGTCTATTCACTGTCATTTTCTGTGTGGCACAGATGTCGGACACTCCGACATGCCAGAGTTAAAATTAACCACAGACAAATCTCTGCTTTGGCCACACTGCCAGAGCAGGCATGGCTCCTTGTCAGCCACTCACTGTTAGGAACTGTTTATGATCTGCCTGGAAGCTCGGATTTTGATTGACAGAGGACGACTTTGACTGATGAAATCGTGAAATGAAAGTGAATTAAAACCAGTCAGATTAAAGGGTTGCGGTGAGTTTATTCTCTGCAACTTGTGTCATCATTCAAAATAGTGCAAGATAACCACATGAAAAAAAAATTGTATTAATGTTGTGATACCAAAACTAAAGCTTAAACACAAAAGTTTATTTATTGCTCCTTATACATGACGAAATACTTATTATTCAATTTCTGCAGTGTGTAATCTTTTCTTTGTTCTTTACTTCCACTCTTTGCAGCAAAAGCATGACATAAATTTATAAGATAAGATAAGATACAATTTTATTAATCATAAAGTTAAATTATAGTGTTAGAGCATTGTTCAAAAACAGCCAGTACATAAATTGCACAATTGGGACATAAGTTATTCATTAACACAATTATAAATGATTAATAAATTCAAGGATTAGATCTTGCATTTCTTAATATCTCAGCAACAAATACTGTAATTGAGTATATGGATTATATATTGAAATATATGATTTTATGAATGTTATAAAAACTCTCTGCCTCCACAGTAAAAAATATATACGACATTGTGTCCTGAAATTCAAACTGCGATGTTTACTTCTCCAACAGTAATCTGCAATATTTCAAGTCATAAAAAAAAGCAACACAAAAGATTTAACGCACAAAGCATGCGTGACAGCGAAAGGAAAAGGCTCACCTTGCAGGAGAGACTGAAAGACCAGAGAACCCGAGAAGAGCCAGAGGTCTCTGCTTCCTCGTTTATATAAACGTGTGAAGAAGAAGAGCTTTAGAACGTGAAGGTCTTCTTCCAACTAACGGTCCCCTGACAACCACTTGGTGAAATCACATCTCAATTATAAATACTTTGCTCTCTAGAGGCTTTTTTTTCGGTGAAGCTGTTTGAAAGACGTTAGTTAGTTACTGTAATACACCTGCAGTCTGCACACAGACTTTGTACGGACCCAGATCAAATATTTAACACTATTTATGACAATGACCTCCTTTGTGTTGTCATGTGACACATGGCAGGTTGAATAGCTCAGTTACATGACATTTTTTTGTCATTCGAATGGCCTTGCCAGAGTAAATCAAACCGTTGCAACACTGCTCGGACTTTGCACAATCAGAGAGGCACTGGATTCTGAGCATTCTCTCAGGCTGATGTCTCTGCTTCTAACGGGATTTGGTAACAAAACAAAAGGTCAATGTGGAGCCAGACATAGCAACCTGAGAGGAGCTAAAAGTCTGGGTATATATTATCTCCCATGGTAACAAATGTCCAAACCAGGACACACCATCACATCACATTCGAAACAGAGTTACACAAAAAACAAACCGTCCAGGAACATAAATAAAAACATTTGCAACAAGATCATATACTACCCTGAGCTATTTTCGTATTCTTTCTCATACTCATTGAAATACCTTTCATGTGTATTTAAATACCCTCCTGAATTATTGGCACTCTTAAGAAACAAGAGTAAAATGAGATGCAAAAAAGATCTTTATTCTCTATACTTAATTTACATTATTCAAAAAAATTTTATGTATTGTATTGTATTATAAAACAAATATTTTTCCTTAAAAATTATTGTCACCCCTAGGAAGAGTAAGAAGAAGCCTTTATTTGTCACATACAATCATACAAGTACAACGTAGGGAAATTGGTTCTCTGCATTTAACCTATTCCTGAATCCTGCAATTACAAGGAGGGGTAAGCATATCTCCAGTCCTATTTTATATTTTTAGGTTCACCTGTTTGATAAGGAACCCTGATGTGCTGATAGATAGAATAGAATAGAAAAAACTTAAATTAATCCCCAATGGGAAATTTAAGAGTAACAGCAGCTGAAGATACTCATATAAACAAAAGAAAATATTTAAGACGCATTAACATTTTGTTGTACATTATTTATATGTAGACAAATATAAATAGACATACATTGAAAGATAGCTAAAGAATCGAATCTCCAATAACAAATATAATTTAAAGTAGTCCAGTGCGGTTCTGCAATTAGTGGGTGTGTAGTAAGGTATATGAAGGGATGAAGAGTTTAGAGTTTCAGGCGCAACACGGTTTCACAGTGAATTGTTACATAGTCAGACTGCGGTTATACACATGACTTCATGTTTTACTGGGGCAAAAAAAGGAATTCTACACAATAGGAGGACATTCTTCACCATTGCAAAAAGTGTGAAGAAGACCAGAGAAAATATCAATGATGTGCAAAAAAAAGTTGTAGAACTGCACAAATCTGTCAAAATAAGACAGAAGAAAACCTCTCAACAGTCCAAATTGTCAGTTGCAACAGTTAGAGAAATAATTAAGAAGTTTAAAGAGGCTAGATATCTTATAAATCAGCCTGGAAGAGGATGTGTCTGTAAATTGACCCCAGTCGCCGCAAGGAAGATGGTTCGACTGGCGAAAGACTCTCCAAGGACAGCACAGCTAGAGAATCACACAGTTCAGTTGAAGCTTAGGGTCATAAGGTCTAAATATAATATGCCTAAGCAGCATCATATGGCAACTACACCAACACATGCTGTTTGGAATAGTAACAAAAGACATACAGAAAAGCCGCTCAAACTCACTATGCGTGGTGGTGGATCTGAAGATCGTGTCTTTTAATGTTATCTGAACATAAGTGGAGAGCATCTACAAAGAGTTTTCCACTTCTTAGGCTCATTATGATCCATACACAACGCAGGACTTCACCGGTTATATAGAGAAGAAGAGGATGAGAGAGAAACCTGTGTCTCCACCTCTCATGAGAAGCATCATGAGAAGCGCTCCAGCTGCCTAAACTGACAGCCGCATGGTTAAAGGCTTGCCTTAACCTTGATTTTTGAATAAAAGTTTTTGAATAAAAGGGTGGCTCCCTCCCAGACGGAGACTGAAAAAAGTTGAAGAGCCTGAAAATTGCTGCCAAGAATTTAATAACAAACCATATATGTTTGAATATCACTATAGCCTACAAAGTGCCATAAATAATGGCTATGACTTTCAAAATCATACTGCTGTGTTGGAACTGTTTGATATGGGTGAAACCCAAGTAATGTCACAACGTAGACATCAAATAATCAGTGAAACAGTAGAACAAGTCATGAATTACTTTTTAGCTCCACTCAGACAGATATTTAAACAGGGACTCCTTTCACAGAGTATGGATTCTGACAGTGCCACAGAAAAGCTGTATTCTGAGTAAGCTCTCTAACTACAAAGTCACCATCAGAACCAAAGCAAACGGATATAAACAACTTCAGTCCTGAATCACATCCCGGTGCAGATTGGAAGCATGGCCACAGTGAAACAAAGTCTTGTGTATTTTGATCGGACATCTGATAGGTTAGCGATGATGCAGGATGATGCAGGCAATGAGAGTTCGGTTTGAGGACAGAGTTACCTGGTGCTGTGGATAAAAACAATGCTTCTTATATTTGATGCTAGTGAGCATTATAGCGTGTGGACATAAAATCTCATGAATGTAATTTATCCTGAGGGCGAACTCCACCTCAGAGTTGTCTGTCTGGTTTCAGTTCTCTTCTGCGTGTAACCCAAAACCACAGCCAAACAAACAGGTTGTTGCTGAAAGCACAGTCCTGAGCTATGACACAAAGTTTCCCTGAGGGAAAATCCCAAAACATTTTAAATAAACCCATGAGAAAAATAGACTCATTCCTCCTCAACCCGTCAGAAGCCATGTTGACACAAATAAGTGACATCTATTGAATTACTACATCACAACCACAACCATTAAATTAAGTCTTGGCGTTCCAGGTGATGTTTGTAGTGAGCAGGTTGCACACTGGCCTGATTGGCACGGTTTGTAAATTCCTTTTTAAAAAAGGATAAAAGTAAGTTTGTTTTACTGGAAAAACATTTTTTCCTCTAAAGTTACCATTAAGCTAAGGCTAAACCGTCAAAATAAATAAATAGATGTAAAAGCCATCAGCGATTCAAACAGGAAGTTGATCCTAAGTTCACTAGATAAGCCTGAGGCTAAGTTTTCAAATGTTTCTCAGTTTATGTTTGATCAGAAGCTCTTCAATGTGATGCAGTTTTAATGTGTCGCCATGGGTTCTCATGGGTTAATAGCTATACAGATAACTGATTATCTAATAAATGTGGTTGAGACAACCTCTTCCCAGGTCCTACAATCCTAAGTGTCTGTTTGGCTTTTCAGACTAAAGGAGTTCTTCTGAATGTTCAGTCAAGAGGACTAACCTCACATTAAAAATGAATAACATGTGGAGAACTCCTTCATGAGTTTTTCTCTCGCTAAGCTGCTGGTATCTGAATAAAAATGTTTGATGGAAAAAAGATAATTTTCTTCTTGTTGAATTTATGACCATCAATTGACCATTTTTTAGAATGTCCACTGGGTGTCAACATTCTACAAAACGTGGATAAAAACTTTTTTTCCTGAGAGGAGGATGTCTATGAGGTCATAGTATATTCTATTGGAAAACACCTCAAACTTGAGGTGGAATCCGACACTAATACAATATATCTCTTTTGTTGAGATATGATACAGCTATACAACATTTGCAACACAGAGAATTTATTCATATTGGACCATTTCTATTACTATGAGAAAGCCAAACATGGCTTACAGAGATCAAAAAATGCTAGTTCCTGATATTTGCTATTAATATATTAATATAAGTCCACATGCCTTGTATTATGACTTATATTCTTGTAATGTAATGACTTCATTGTTGTAGAATTTCCACTCTTTTTTCAAAAATAGAGTATATATCAAAATATTAAGACTTTTTATCTAGTAGTTATACTTTTTTTCTCGCAATATTACTGCTATAATCCAATAAAACTGTTATTTTATTATTATAATATCCTAATGATTATGATTTTGAGGTTGATCATGTTATTCATAATATTCCTGGCTTTCTAGATGTCACTGACTCAGAGGTGAACTATGAACTTGTTGTTAACATGAACTAAAGTTTATAAATTGATCTGTGAACTTTGCAGAGAGTTTGAAGACATTTCACCTGAACAACCCCTCACATTTATTTCCCAAATCTGTATTTATCAGTATTTGCTTGCGATAAGGTTAAAATTAACTCTTTATGATAGTCTTTATGATTGTAAATTGTAATGATACAAAAGCCACATTTTAGGTTATTTTGAGGGGGGGGGGTTTGGTATAAAAATGGGCTCTTGGAAGACCTTGTGGTTGAAATATGGCGAACAGTGATATGTTGTCAAATGTGGTTTGTCCCTGTAAATAGAAAATAAAATATAATCATCTAGTATGTATGTCTGGATCCAAACATTGATTTCCCTATTTGGTTAAATTACACTGCAATAAAAGACATTTCACCATCTGCTGTTTACAATCTCTTTTAACATTCTACAATCACACAGCTGAACTTTATCTTACAGGTTGTGCCATCAGGGCCTGTGATGTTTGTAGTATAATGTTCTATTTTTACAGGACTGAAAGCCCCCTGTCTCAGATGCAGATTCCATTCTTAACGCCAGTCAGAGCCTTTTTGGCCCTGGCCAAACACATTTACACTCACTGAAATCCAGGTCTGTCTCGTCTCATCATGCTGACACATTTCTAGTAAGAGATATAGGAATCAGAGGTGAACTAGACTAGGTAACTTAGAAGAGCACATGACTCCACTGAGGCTCAACATTACAGTTAATGCTGATCCTTTACACAACCCCAGCCTTTCCCTCCAGAAACATGGAATCCTGGATTGTGAAGGGTAGAGGACGACCTTGACTGGTGAGATCATGAAATCAAAGCCAGTCAACATGCAGAAGGATGAATGGTGTCATAGTAAAAATAGAACTTAATACATCAACAAAACAACAACAAAATAGTTCACCTATTATTGGATTTGATATATGACAAAAACTGAATTATTAATTTCTGTAGTGTTTAAGCATTCCTTTATTATTTCTTTCCTCTCTTCGAAGCGAATAACATAACCAGGATTCACCACAAGATGAAATAAGATAAGTTAAGATAAGATAAGATAAGATAATTCAAAATTATAAGATCTTGCACTAATAATATTATTTAAATTATAAACAATTAGGACAATTATAAGTTGTCATAAAAACAATTATTAGATCTTACACTGATTTAAATAAAAATAGACTATTTTTTCCATGATTTTATGAATATTTTCTTTCTTTATTTATCATTTAATTTATCCTAACATTTTTATTTCTGTTTCTTTTGCTCTCTGTATTCCCCTCCCACCCAGGGATAAATAGAGATTTCAATAAGTAGAGTAGAGGTGAAAACAATAACATGTCATTGAATCGTATAGTTCAAAGATTTAACGCACAAAACAAGCGTAAAAGAGAGGCTCAGGCTCACCTAGCAGGAGAAACTGAAAGAGCCGGGAAGCAGAGAAGAACCAGAGGTCTCTGCTTCTTCGTTTATATGAAGGTGTGAAGAAGAAGAAGAAGAAAAAGAAGAAGTTTGTAATACACCTGCAGTCTGCGCACAGACTTTGAACAGACCCACAAATACTTAACATCATTTATGACAATAATCTTCATTCCATTGTTGATGAAGCCACATTACATTTTTTTCTGTCATTCGAATTGCAATGCCAGATCAAGCCTGTTGTGATGCTGCTCAGTTTTTACACAGTCAGAGAGACACTGGAGTCTGATAATTCTCTCAGGCTGATGTTTCTGGTTCCGCTCTGATTTGGTAGAAAAACAAAAGGTCATTGTGGAAGCAGAGATAGTAACCCAGGAGAAGCCAAAGGTCTGGATGTATATTATCTTCCATTATGCCACATACACAGACTTGGACAACCTCTATTACTCACACTGGAGTCAAACAAAGCAACGGTCCAGGAACATGAATAAAAACATCTCTGCTAGAAGATAACACAATTCCCTGAGTTGGATACTGAATTATGTGGTGTCTATTTGCTTTAGACACCACAAAGGTTTGAGAGAAGTGCTGACATCAGCATGCTACCATGCGGACAATAAAAATGTTATGATTTGTACGTATGACGTTTAATATAACCATGTCCCTTGTTCCAGTTCATCCTGATGGGGACATGAAAGCCACAGTCACATTTCAGGGAAATTCATCGGTGATAAATCCCACAAATTGATCTTTATCACATAATATTGAAGAAAATCCCCCTTCACAACATTTGATGACATTGGGTTCATAACATTTTGAGTAAACCTGCTTAAAAACAAACTGGAAGGGGATTGTGTAGAATGAAAACCTCCTCTAAAGTCATACAACACGAAACATGCTCGTTTGGCTTTAAAGAGTCACGCTCCATAACTCCACAAAATGATGTGGAAATTACTCCCGATGTTTTGCATAGCACAACATCTTTGCTGGAGCAGCAGTACCTCATGTTCTCGATGAGTTGCATGTTTCCCAACTGCTACAACAAACATAAATATATCTACGATTATTATGCAATCGATGGTTTAATGGTAATAATGACATACAGCCAAATAAATCTAAAAATATGCTATTCTTTACAAATGAATTCTATATTTGCATTAGCAGTATATTCAACTAGTATATGAAAACATTGTGAAACTTCAGCTCGGACTCCGGGGGGACTTTTGCCAAATCTAAAAAACCTAACCTTGAAGCATCAGCTTATATTGTGGCATTGACTTTGACAGACTGTCAAACTCTGTCAGTTGAGATGGTGTCTAATGAACAGATGCAGTGTAACTGCCTTATTGGTCTGGTTTTACTCTTTGACTCTTGACTTTCTGACAGTACAGCAGTAAATCGGTGGATTGGCTCCAACTTCAACTTGTTGAACATCTATTCATTTCATTAAATCATGATGGTCACTAGCTCATGGTGCTTTACTGTCTGTGCTGCCACCCTCTGGTGGGCCCTGGACCTTCTGACTGATGTTGGTGGAAGATGTCTGCATGGCCTTTTCTTGAGTGAAATGATAAAACAGAGTGACGATTCTGACTCAGAAACCATATCTTCATATCTAATTAATAGGATGTCTTGTTGTATTATCAGCAAATTTCCCCTTGCATCTTACTAAACAACATTTATATTTTCATTTTTTAATATTATTACTGTGGCTATAATAATGTTATTGGCTTGAGTTTTGGACAGGTTGTGCATTTTGGCAGAGGGGGGGATTAGCCATTTCAAGATTATATCCTATAATATGTAATTTGCTGTGTAAACATCTCCTGCTTAGGACAAAAACGTCCCTATTAGCTTCCAAATATGTTTTTATTTTTCTATCTCATGCTGCCGTTTCCCATGTATGTATGTATACATGTAAATAATTATGTGTAAATACATCCAGCCATCAGAGTATCCATATCTAAATTCAACTGAGCAGTTGTTATAACCCCCCCCCCATCTCCGAGTGTCTATTTGTCCCTCAATGTCTTTCTAACACATGCAAACAACATGATTATTAAGAGTTAAAAATCCATCCATCAAGTCAGTAAAATGACATTACTCCACAATCTTCCATGGCATTTTCGAGGAGACATGTAACGTCCTCAATGAGCATGTAAGTATCGCCTGATGAGGAGGGTCAGAAGGGTTTAAGGATGAAGATCAGTCACTGCATGCTCAACGTGCCAATCAAGAACAGTTTCACCTGCAGGTTTCCTACCAGGATAGGGCATCAGCTTTTTCTGGATTTAACTTCATGAGGACTCTGAACACAACTGTCCACATATTTATATAATACCAAATCTCAATTTAAGTTATTTCATGACACTTTGCAACAGAACTAGTTTAGACTGTACTCCTTCATTGACAGGGTCTAATTTCCACAGGGATCCAACAGATGCCCTAAAAAAACAATAATATTATATCTTCATATTATAGGACAATTACTATTTATCTTTATTTATTTTACATTTGAGGATTAAATACAGAACTGGAACAAAAAAATAAGCATTTTACAATGACCTTATATTTTGTCCAGATCTCTGTGGCTACATATCTAATGTTTTCTTCATTTTTTCCAAGGTACCAACATGGATAAATGCAGACTGACGCACACAGAGGCGAGCCGAGTCCCTTTCATGAAGCTTTATTTCACATATCCCCTGTGACAGGAGGCCGAGGCAGCCAGGCTCATTATACATTTACACTTACTGTCTGTGGCCGGTCCTTACAACTCTCCCCGTGTTAAATAACTCAAAAATTCAAGACAAAACAACACACACACACACACTTTTCAACTTAAGGTAACAATAACAATATTGTAATAACGGTAATAATAACAACAATTGTCGAATATTAAGTATTTCCAGGATCTTATATTGTATTTTCTAAAATTTATTTCATAGTCAGTCATCTTTAAGGTGCATCATAAAATCTGTATGTGACATTTCAATGGAACATTACAAATGCTGCACCATAACACGCAGTCAAGACAGAAAATACATTGCATTTTGCTTTTTTTATATTTCAAGATAAGAGTTTTTTTTTCTTCTTCCCCCCAGGCAGTTTTTCTCCTCCTCGTCTTTGTCCTCTGTGGCAGATGCTGTAGATGTGAACTCAGCGCATTTTCCTCCCATGTTTGGCACACTGTTTTTACAAACCGCTGTGGTTTGGCATGAATCTCATAGCTGGAGCTGAGACATAAGGCGCGTGTCTTTGGATGTGTGCGGAATCACAGGACCTCTGCAGGGACAGGAGAAATGGGAAAACAGTTGAGATGAAGGTGAGAAGAGCAGCACCACACGGTGAGATCAGGAACCTGTGGACTGCATCACTTAGTTGTAGTCTCATAGTATAGTGTCTCATATACTGTATGTATATGTGAGTGTGTATTTTGTTAGAATTTCATTATATGTGTGTTGATATTTGTGAGTTTGTGCAGTGGATCTATTGTATCCCTGATTACAAGATACACCTTATAAGACACAAAATTCTTTCTTCTTATTATTCATCATCTTCACTGTGCCTGCTGCATCGAGAATCTTCTCCTTTATTCTTTCATAACAACGAATATGGAGTGTGAAGTATTAAGGGGATCCTAATTTTGAGGTTGCCCAGAACAACGGCTTTCTGCACTGTTTTTGGTCTTCTTCTTTTTTTTGTTTATTATTGCTGTCCCATCAGTATTTTGTGTTGTATGGGTCAATTTAGATTGGAATGTGTTGTTGGATTATTTAACCTGTTAACGTGTTTACATTAATGTTCTCTCTTTCTTTATTCTTGTAAATTAAACTAAGGTATTGTGTTGCTTCTCCATTTGGGTAAGGATTATTTACTGAATGTTCTAATACAAGTGTGAATAAATCTACTCTCAACTTCAATTTATTTATTATTTCATATTTGGGATCAAGACCCCAAAAGCAGTCTCTAAAATATAAGGGTCACATGCTGAATCAGTTGATATAACAAGGTAGGGGGTATCTTAGGTATTACAATTCTTTGATGTCACGATTTGATACAACGATTTGATACGATTCAATTCAATCGGATACTTTTTCTTAACATCTGTTCAACGTAGACATCCATTTTCCCTTATAAATCAAAGTACGTTATTCCATAAAGGTGTCACTATTTACTTTCAAATAAATCTGATCAAAAATCTTGAACATAGACTGAGGTCTGGTGAGTCACTTTTACAGTTAGAGGGAGACAAATACTAAAACACGAATCCATGTGGGTTGAATCCAAAGCAATTGGACTTCTGTTTTGGCAGAACTGAAGAAGCCTCCTGGATGAGAAGTGAAACGTCTTCAAGCCAAAACAGTCGCTTTGGATTCTACTCACTTGGATTACCATGACCTGGACTTTTCCTCCAGTCTAATGAAATTCATGAACTTGACACATTTTCACCAGTTGTAAAAGCTAGACGTAATGGAAATAGAAAAGGAGAGAAAAATAGAAGGAGAGAAAAAAAATATTACACACTGGAGAACATATTTGGCCAGGTCTTGTTACTGGAAAGTGTTCCGGGAAGAGAACTGTAATATGGAAACAACATTTAAGTATAACCGGGAACCAATAAAGCCGCAAACTGTAAACATCTGTAGGAGGCACCACAACACTCAGGCGACAGAGAAGCACAAAGACCCTCACAAGGGAATAACAAGACATCCAGACATCAGTTGTTATCACCACACGATTTCTGTACCTCGTCTCTAAGGTACTTATAAAGTTCAAAGCATCATTCTCAGCTTCTCTTCAAGCACAAGACGCTACGAATTATTGCCTAAGACATCGGAGAGTGTTTACATCCGTGCCTTTCTCATCCTCGTCGCTATCTTAGGTCTCAGGTGAAGGTTCAGATTCTTTGCTACCGCTGGACTTAATCACTATTTGACAAAGGCTAGAAACGGCCACTTGTGTCCAGAATTGTTCCTTCTCTTAGAACCCACGCTATTGTTTGGCATCCCAAACAGAATATCCTCCTCCTTTTTCGGGAGCAAGCACAATCAAGGCTGTGTTTTAGCTGACAAAACCACACTGACACTGACTTGTCTCGGTCCCTCGTTGAGAATGGAGGCCGGAGAACAATTCATAAAATCAGAATCGGACCATCAACTGATTCATGAGACATTTTGACCAATCAAGTGGCACGCGATCACATAATTCATTTTTGACAGTTTCTTTTGGATCAGTTAGTCTTTACAACCCTACAGTTTACGTTTGTAGATGTTGTGTGATTGGACTTTGTGATTATGGTCTGGGATCGTGACTCATTAAGAATAACACAAATGAAACCCAACACTCTGACATATCTCTGCTGCCGTACCTGCAACATGATGAGACTTCATAGCCCCTGCCTTCATCAGGAAGGGCTCTCCAGCCTCGCCCTCGAATGCTAGGATTGGCTCGCTGACCAGCCCGCTCTGATTTTGCACCGGGTTTCCGCTGTTCTTGAGCTGGATGATCTCCTCAAAGTTGGCCGCTTCTCCCTTGGCTGAGACGCCGTTTTGGTGAGTGGAAGGCTGGACGCCGTTTACAACAGCAGGACTCTGCGGGTTTCCAGCTGCTGCTGAAAGAAAATAAAGGAATGTCATCACAGTGTTTGTTTTTTATATTTCATGTATTTGAAAATATGACACTTACCCTTGTTGAGCTCTGCGTCCTTGCCGTTGACAGATGGAGACGGTTTGACTTCCTTCTGTATTTATGACGACAAAGAGACTTTTGTTATTCACAAAACAGCAATAGGAAGTTTAGCATTTTGGAGCCGCATTTCACAGAATCACACAAACCTTATCGCCTGCATCACTCTTTCTAGTCCTCTTCATGATCTCCTCAAGGCGCTGTTCAGACGAGACAGAGAGATCAGTGAGGGATGAAGAAAAATCTTCTCTTCTCATCATTTGTGGAGAAGGGTTTAACTCGAGGAGTCTTAGTTGCCGTATGTAACCCATATGTAATAAACAAATGGGTTTATTACAGACAGATATGGTCTGTAATATGGGTTTATTACAGACAGATATGTTATAACAGAGAAGATCCCGCCGTGCTCCAGTGCGAGTCCCATACCGGAATCTTGCTATTCAGATCCAGCGGGACCGGTATATGCTTAGAATGTCAGCCAATCTACCAGGTCGGGCTACGGCGCAAACGTTTGTCATATAACATAATAAAAAGACTTCAGAAAAAAGTGGGGCAAAGGGATTATTGTCATTTCCCTAACAGTGAGTACGCTGATGATGCTTTTTAGAGGAGAGGCCAACATCCTCCTTACCCTCTTCCTCTCCAGCCGCTCCTGCTCTTCCTTCTGGAAGTGTTTCTCCCTCTCTAGGCGCTGGCGCTCGGCCTCTTCGCGCGCTTTGGCTTCAGCCTCCTCCCTCTGGAAAAAGAAAATATGACATCTGAAACTTGTTGCATGAAAGAGTTGAACTTTTGGATGTCCAAAGTAGTTCCCAACTGACCAGTTGTTCATCTATATTCATACTCATAACTGAATATGAATGAAAGTAGCATATTTTGATGAATGAATATGGGATCCTAGAAGTGTAACCATGGTAACCACTGTACAAATGTAACACGGACAAAGACTTTAATGGGTTTCACCATCAATCATTTCATTCTCTTTTAAACCACGTTTGTGATTGATAGGTTAAAAGGCCTGTCAATCAATATTGTAAAGAATATAACACTGGAAAAACGGCACGTAAGAAGGACATAAATATGCCATTCGCATAGGGAATTTTAACTATACTTTGGTGAGACTCTATCTGGACTTCCGTAACAGTAACCTAGCGACTTAAAAAGTATGTGGCATTGAGCCAGTCTCATCTTCCACGAGAAAAGGTGACAGTGAAAGAAATCTTAACCACAGGTAAGCCTTTTGGGTTGATGAATTGCAGCAGGTTGAGGAATTTTGATGTTACTGCTTTTTTGTAAATATTTATTTCTTCCACGTAACCCCTTCTTTTGTAACAGTTATCATATTTTGTGTATATTTTACACTTTTATTCAATTGTTATGAGTGTTTTGTGGCCAAAATTCAATCTGCTGGAAAATTAGGAGGTGGAATATTGTCGTTGGTTACCACCGTTATAAAAGGTCAAACTTTTCAATGAGATCTTTACTATCTGTAGAAACCTTGGAGCAGAAGAAGTTGAAGTTTGTGTTTTATAGGTCCAAATGACTACGGCGTGACAATAAAGGAATTTTAAGGGAGAGTATCTTGGAGTTTCATCGTCTCCGTATGTTTGATTGATTTATTTTAAAATATCACACTCCCCATTTATCCGGGCTTGAGACCAGTAGGGCTTGAGTAGGGCTTGAGACCAGTTTACTAGAAGTAAACTGGCTTTTGTGAAGTAGTTTGTGAAACAGTTGTCATGGGATCCCTCTGCAGGATCCTTCCTCCTTTGCTGGTGGGTGGGGTTTTTTTTCTGCATGCTACTAACTCTGTTTCCCTGGCGGTACAGGCTGGTATCTGCTCACCTGACCCAATTCTACCATCAAGTTCAGAAGTATTTAACCCCGGTGCAAACCTCCACTCTTTGTCAGATGGTCTCCACAGTGGTAGTATTTAATCTGACCTCCTGGTCTTTTTTTTCTAGTTTAACTCCGGTACTCGTATTAAGATTCCTTGTGCTTCCAGGAAATTCCGACTGCCAGCCTGCTCACCTCTGCCGAACCACTCCCCCATCAGCTTCATTATAAATCTTGGATTCCAGCCTGCCTCCCACCACCATTCAAGTCAGTACTCTATTTCTTCATTCATAGCCTAATTACTGCCCTCATCCATTCAGCATCTCTCATTCCCACTCTGCTCTGCCACTGGATTCTCCTGACCTCCACTCTGTCACGAAACAAGACTTTCACACTCAAACTGTTTTTCTCTGTTGATTAATCCTCACTGAACTTTTTAAAACCTTCGCCTTTGTCAGTATCTTGCTCTTGTGTCCAATTAGCTAAAACGCAGTTGTTAATGATAGTGACAAATCATTGGGCATGAATTGTCCATTTTTTCCTAAATGTTAACTGTGATCACTTTGTCACAGAGAGATTATTTTCACTGTCTGGTATTATTGCATTTAATGAACTATCTGAATCCCTCTTCCATCTCTGCTCATCGTGTGTCAATGCACTGGACTGGGGAACCACTCTGGACCACCAGGGGCAGCACAGGCTCAGTCTGCTCTGCGGCCTTCAGACCTTCTTGGTATCATGTATCTTTATTAAACTGGGTATTCAGACTCTGAACCAACCCAACAGATGTGTTGAAGCCAGCAATGAAAACAAAAATTACAATGTGTCCATAAATACATCTGTCATCGCTGCTGTTTATACGGTCTACTGTTTTCACAGTAGAATGCAGGAGAATGTCTTTAGGCTGGAAGTATATAAATAAATCTTCAGCAGTCATATTCTCCTTGTCTATCACAGAGGGCTCAACATTTCAGCTAAACGGGGTTCTCGAATAAATGAAGCCAATATTCTGTGAGTGTCTGAACTATCAGAGTGGAGCAAAGGTCCAATGGAGGGGAAAAAGAGAGTCAGGGAGCTTCAGGCATGGAACTGACGCTGCTTATCTGGTCATCGCCCTACTGCGGAGCCGAGTGTGCAGAGCAACACAGGCCCATCATTTCCACTGCTCATCTCCATTATGGAGGTCACCAGCTGGCATCTGCCCGAGCAGAACAAAGGGCCTACGACACACATCGTCTGTGACACCAGCATATACTCTCCTCCTGTAATCTGCCCACATGCCAAACAGTCAGAGGGCGAATGAATCCGAGCTGATGTTTAGGCTCGCGTATAGGGAACCCACCCCCTCCGACAGCTCGGGCATCCCCGTATCTATTAATCTGCCCAGATGGTAAATGGGCTTAAGGCCTGTGGGGATCACAGGGATTCAAGTTGCTTAATGGAAAATTAGAGGGTTTTCAGACCATTCAGTATTTACAACTCACCAGAAGTGATCATGTGAAGTGTTCGGTGAGAGATAAGGGCTTTATTCACGCTAGAAATCAGCAGTGTGTTCAAAGAGCTAAACAGATTATTTCACAGAAATCAAACATTTTTGTAAATGAAAAAACAATAGTTGTCCGAATAATAATAGTAGCATTACTTTTATTCCCATATATAATTATTCTAAGATATAAACATATATAATTAACGGTATTATATATTATATGTATTATTATTATATATATTATATAATTAACAAATGTTATATCCTGTTTATTTATGCTGTGTACAAACAACTATACTATTAATTCCTAAATCTTTCATCTAATTCCCTGAATATCAAATTTGATGTTTAAAAAACTGCCTTTTCAATACATCAACATTATACACTGATCCGCCATAACATTAAAACCAATATTGTGTAGTTCCCCTTTTTAGATGACAAATCCTCTCTGATGCATTGTGGGTGTTCTAAACCAGAATTAACTTTTTTCAGAAATGTGTATGACAGTAGGTCGACAGGGGCTACAATTGTTTCCCTACATGGCCCAAAGAGCCTTTGGCACCCTTGACCATGTCACCACCTACCTTAGACCAGTTTAGTAGGTCAAAGCAAGGACAACCAACAAGATGTGCATTTCTGGGGATGATCTGACTCAGTAGTCTACCCATCACCATTAGGCTCTTGTCAAAGTCTCTCAGATCCTTACGCTTGTCCATTTTTCCTGCTTTGAATACATCAACTTCAGGAAAAATGGTCACTTCACCCACTAAATGGGGCCATTTTAATGAGATAATCAATGTTATTCACTTCGCCTGCTAGTGTTATTGAGCTAAGCTAAGACTACCTTCAAGAAAAAATTGGTTTGTCCACTCTGTGGTTATTGACCTGTTTCTGCAGCCTCTCATTCTCCTCCTGCTCAGCTTTGGCTCTCTCCTGCGCCTCCTTCTCCTCTTGAGCTTGCTGGGCTTCGTCCCTCAGACGCTGCTGCTCAGCCATGAATCGAGCCTCCTCCTCCCTGCGCTTCCTCTCCTCCACCTCCCGGGTCATCGCCTCCTCCCGCAGGATCCTGAAAAGACACGTCAGTGTCACGTGTTACACACACACACTTATCACACAGTGCAGAGAGCTAAGAGTAATTGTGAATAGCTCTCACCAAGAAACACCCGAGGTAGCTAAGAAATTCAATACAATATATATGGTGGAGAGCAAGGAGTTACATTGATCTGGCATCAACTGCAGATTCATAGTGACGTTAACTCTAACCTGTTCTTTTGCTCCTGCTCCAGACGCTCCTGCTCATCTCGCTCCCGCTGCTCTCGGGCTTGTCTGCGATTTTCTGTCAGGACGCGAGCCGCCTCCTCTCGGTCGTTGGTGCCGGCTGAAGGCCTGCTGGTTGGTGCAGCTGGGGTGGAGGTGGCAGCTGCGGTAGTGGTGGGTGTAGCAGAGGGAGCAGGATTACTGGTGGAGGCTGCAGCAGGAGAAGCAGCTGAGGTGACGGGCTCCATGTTTGGCACAGCCGGTGAGGCCGCTGATACAACTGGGGGACTGAGGGAAGGAGGCGAAACTTGTGCAGAGGACACCACAATGGCCGGAACATGACTGGAGTCTATCAAAGACAAGATAAAGGGACAATTTCTAAATTATATTCCCTGTTGAGGATATGATATCTTTTGGTGGTTTTATGGCCAGGCTCAAGGGGAACACTCAGGGAAATTCAGTGTGGGATCGGAAAGAATACGTTATCATATATCAAAGTAGGTCGTGGATGAAGTATTTCGAATATTTACGTGAGTAAGTACTATTACCAATCAAAAAACACAAAAATCTGAATAAACCTTTGAGTGCATGAAAACTTAATATTGCTTAAATAATGGAAATATTAGAATTGTTTTTAATGATTAAAGGAGAAAAGATTCTGCCAAATGGCAACAAGGGGCAATTGTGGAATGTAGCATGAAACGTTATTCACCCTTACATTTTTCCGAGACATCAGTTTACTAAAATCAAAATGAAAGTTGTTGAAATGTAAAACACAATTTTTTTCAGCCTGTTTTCCGCTGTGAAACATTACATTCAACAGGTAATGCAAGATACATTTTTTATCTAATTGTAATTTTAAAAGTAACTAATATTTTCGGCTGTCAGTCAGTGGAGCAAAAGTATGATAAATCTGTGCATAGTAAGTGCAGAGAGACAGTGCGTAGAATGCTCAGGTGTGAACCAGAACACAGAGCAGAGAACTATGAGAATAGATGACTAAAACTGAGCAGAGCGTTGTTATTGGAACTGAATATTGATAATAGTAGAAATAGAAATACATTATTTGAGCTGAGAGTAGTTATTTGTTTGCTCGAGTCAAGTTATTCTTTGCTCAAGAATATTTTCTCTTCAAAAGACTATTTGTGTTAAAGGAAAAAACATTTGTCTGGCTCAGAAAGTCCCACTTCCGTTCTTGGGTACGGCCCATTAATATTTATAGTTCAGATTTTCGTTGTTTTTTATGACTGGAATTTCATATGAACAATGAAATAAACGTTGACCATTAAAGGATATGTAAGTATATATAAATATAATGGTATAATCTCTTCACGTGACAAAATACATTTTAATCTTTAAATTTTTTAAAGCATTTTTATGCAAATATGGATATATGTGATTCATTTAGATCAATTAATTACAAATCCTGTAATCCAG
This sequence comes from Lophius piscatorius, assembly GCA_009660295.1. NCBI lineage: Eukaryota > Metazoa > Chordata > Actinopteri > Lophiiformes > Lophiidae > Lophius > Lophius piscatorius. Next base: position 18,465 of record VRLP01002226.1, read on the forward strand.
TGGTACTCAAACCTTTTACACCGCGTACCACCTCAGAATATATACGGCTCTCCAAGTACCACTATTATAACCCATGTAAAAGTACATTAGTAGAGGTAAGTAACCGTATTTAGAACGTAGTTTAAGCAGGAGGCAAATTTATTCCCAATAAGAATATTATTTATTGTTGACTAGTCAGCCGCCAATACAGTGAACTCGAACTCGAACTGGCTCTTAAAGTCTTGCACACAGAGCAGGTGACAACATTAACAATCACAACTGTAAGTGTCTGTAAATGCACATTTCAAATGCGATGTAACCTGAGTCAGATCTCCTTACTGTTTTTCGCCGTTTGCTGTCGTTTGATGCTGGTGTTCCAGGGATGCTGCTGTGTTCACTGTCTTCCACTGCAGGTTCTACAACACTGCTAACAATATTCTCCTCCTCACCCACACTTCTCTTCCTAAAAGTTACTGTTTGAACCCTCTATTGCATTTTAATTGAACCACTCGTAATTTAAGCTTCCTCCGCTTACTGTTTTATATTCCTCACAGTTTAGCTTGCAACGGCTTGGCACGCACGCCACATCCCGACTACAAGCACATTTAATGTATCTCATGGTTATAATATTCTCAATCATCATAGTATTTTGATAGTATTATAGGTTTTAAAAATTAATCTTACTTAATTTTGGTAAAGGTAGGCCAATTCGGATATTCCTCTGCGTACCACTAGAGGGAGGCTGCGTACGCGTACCATAGTTTGAGGAACACTGCTGTCATCAATTCGATAGAGCTCTGGTTATTATAAAACAGATGTTTGCTCGTACACATGGAGAGGAAGCAGAGTAAAGATGTTGCTGTAATTATGTGGGTTAGTACTTATACAAAAACCTCAAGGTCACCCTAAAGCTTGGACACTCACTCATTTTCCCCTCTGGGGTGTCGGGCTTCTGGGGTTCATGGTCTTTGTCAGCCTTGACCGTGGTGACCGTCTGGGCCTGGACCCTGGCAGGCGTCTGGGCTCGTTTGGGCCTGGTCTTGGTGCCAGGTGGTGGCGTCTTCTTGCCCGAGGGGGTTTTGGGGGCTGCTGCCGGCACCAGGGGAGACAAGGGCCGGTGTTTGGGGGCAGCAGGTGACGGAGGTCTGTTTTTGGGCTTTAGGGTGCTGATGAGAAGTGAGGAGAAGACAGTGGAGGTGAAATAAGAGCAGGGGGAAAAGTTATGGCAGAAGTTTCCCTAGCTGTGGAGGAAAACATAATGAGGTTTCCAGGCCACCAAGTGGGTCATGCCGAGGATGTGGATGGCTCAATCTGAAACTCCACACTCGATCGCCATGATTTAGGTGTCACATGAGGGTAACATGAGCAGAAGGTTGGGAGGAAGCCATGATACCCCTCCATGCATCAGTCAGGAAAACCCCATTCTGTCTGAGAGCAGCTAACTCTGCTGCCAGCAGACTCACCCTCGTCTGCTGACTGAACGGCGTCCAGCAGAGTCCACTTCACTAGTAAGATTACAAGAACTTAGACCATCTGTCAGATACTGACTCATTCCAAGGATAAAACACAAGGTCATATTAGCAGCCTGTCAGAATCTTATTCATTGTGTGTGGCATCTCCATACAATACCTGGTCTCAGCCCGGGACCTCTGGGTCATGGTGGTGGGCGATGTCGTCTGTCTCCTCTTCTGCACTTTCTCCTTTGTGAGAGCATTCTTCTCCTTTTCATTCTCTCTCTCCTTATCCTTCTTCTCTTTCTTCTTTTTGTCCAACTTGAAGGAAGAGGCGACACCAACAACCAGTTATGAACACAGGCCAAAGGTGATTCATCTTCTTGTAGTAAAGGTCTTTGTGTAAATACAGCATCGTCTCTTCATCTCAGGCAAACGAAGGAATTCGAGCCTGAGATACTCTCATTTTTTTAGCTCTGGTTTGTGTCTGAACAACCTCCTGAGGGAAATACTTGGCTCTTTATCTGTTAAGTGCTGCAATGTGTTCTCCAGCTAGAAGGAGTTTTATAACTTTGAACCTGCCTTTCTCAGCCATGGCGCATTAAAAAATATCTTGATGTTGCTGACATCATTGAATTAATTAAAATTCCAACAGTAAATGTTTTGTCCATGGGAAAGACTCCCCTACCACTGGAAAAACTCCATTTGTGGTTATATCTGATGGAAGAAAGTCAAAGACAAATGTGAGAAAAGCTCTTGTGAAAATCCTCCAAATTCAAATCGTGCCAAAAAAGAGGAAAAATAACCAATCATATGATGTTCGTCATACGGACAGACCACAGGATGGACACATGAGGGTAATCCTACATACACTATTTTCCACAGGCATAAAAAAAGTCCACTCTTCAGAGTTAACTTATGGCTGGTGACTAATTAATAAATACCAATAAGCTAAAACAACTTCCAATCACACACATTACATTACACTCTTTTTTCACAGTTTGACTAGGGGTTAATGACCCCTGGAGTTCTTGTAAACTGGAAGGCTCCAAAGTAAGCTATTGCTGGCCCAAGAGCAACTTGCGGAGATCAAGAGACCTTGTAAATTATAAATAAAACATGAACAGAGCTTTCGCAGGGGTATGACTGCAGAATTCTACATGCTACATCTTGTTGTCATCTTATCAGGGATCATTCATTCCATCTTTCTATGTGCCTAGTATGTTTCAAAAAATAGTCACATCGAGAAAATCAGTCATCTCTCACTATCTAGCCACGGTGGGGGGTATTTTCTTCTCTTGAAGTGTGATGATGAAGTGTGCAAAATTGTCAGAGAAAGACTCCACTTCTGGTACATGACCAACTGGCAGAGATCGGGGAAGATCACAATTTAAAAATAAAGTTTCAACTCATGACAGTTTGGGATATCATTACAGAAGGAGTATCAAGTAGTGCCTCTGCAAGTTCTCATTGCATTTTGGCAAACTGAGCTTTTGGAGGCAAATTAACAACAAGAACAAATACAAGGAGCGCCTGAGGGCTTTGGACCAGAAGTTGTGACTTCTAAGGAACACAACCCAAAGGGTAAAAACCTAGCGTGGATTTATTCACAAGGTGATTCCTTACCGGTGTGGAGTTCCGTCGGCGCAGGCGCTGACTTATATCCGGCGTGCTGGCGGAGGACACTCTCCAGCGCTCTGTGGTGTTCTGATGCGGGTGGTGATGGGAGCAGGCGTTCAGCGGGCTGGCAGAGACTGAACGGGAGCAGTGGTGAGTGTCTGAGTAATAGACACACACATGCAGATCGGCAGCAGGGCCGGGGTAAGGGCCCAAACACACCAGAACATGCAGGGTGGCACTCAGTGACACCACACTGTAAACTAAACATGCTACGAGACAGACCGACAGATAAAATGCTGAGATCTGAGCATTATTCTGTCCCTCTGATTTCGCTCACACTGCATAATTTTGCCTTCTATTAGAGCATTTTGTAGCTTCATTCTTTACAACAGCCATAGTTGCCCCTCAGGAATTGATTCAGCAACTATATTCATAAGAGATTCAGTCATTTATGTCAACAGCTGAGACAGCCAAATATTTGTTGGTTCCAGCTTCTGAAATGACTGCTGTTGTATATTTTTTTGGTCTCGGGATCCACTAATACTTTTCACAGTTTTTGACCTAAAAGTGTAATAAATTAATCAAACAAATAACAAATAATTCAAAATGATTGGGGTTTTATACACAAGTATGAATGCAAAGTGAGAGAAAGTAAGAGAGGATGAAACATGAAGACTTAAAAACATGATGCACAGCAAAATGCAAAATGCAAGCAAAAATGGCAAATATTTGGTGATTGTAGCTCTTTAAATGTAAAGATTTGTTCTTTTCCATTTCAGCAAACTAAGAAAGTCCATTTTTTTTCCACCCCAATTTTTTTTAGACTAAAGAAACTAAACAGGTCATTTTGTGTGCAATTCCCATATTATAATTTTTCAAATCAAACAATTACAATAGCATAGAATTTACAGATCTATATTATTTTATATTGAAAAACACTATTATTATGAAAACATTTAACAACCAGTTCTACATCAATTTATTTCAGAGTACTTTACAAACTTTATATAAGAATAAATGGATAATATCATCTTTAATTCTCAATCTGCTAGTGAAGGTTATGGAAAATTACTAAAAGCTCCAGAAGAGCCACAATAGTTTTGATTGTTATGAAGGTCAAGAATGAAATTTGATCGTTAAACCAAACTAAATATCACCACAGACCTTTAAATAAAGACACAAAGAAGAGAAGAGAAACAAAAGACTGGAAGCGAGTTTTCCTTCCTCTTTGCAAACTGCTGTGATGTTCAGAGAAGAGAATTGTGGGTTCACAAGGGAGGAAGGATGGGTGTCTCATACTCACGAGAGTCACTGTTGTTGAGGAGAGTGGCGGCACTGCGACTGCGGGCCAAGAAGGACAGCGTCGGCGTCATGAGCCGCTCCACGATCCTGCTCTCCCACGGGCTCAGGCGCAGACTGCGGGCTGACATGAGAGGGTTCTGTCAGTGTAAAGTTACGGTCCAAACACACAGGTACTCACCAGTAGACCCAACACAGTGGCACAGGTGATCACACGTCTCACGAACATCCTCTCCTCCCTCACACACTCACAAACACAAACTGTGTCTGACGCAGAGTGGAGTTTTACACCGTGCTCCAGTGAAGCACTGGTGTACCATTATAGTGATATTTTAGCCCTGATAAAAGAGACAGCAGTGTCTCTCTGATGTAGATTTTCTGGTGCATGAATTAAGACAAGATAGATAATCTCATTGGATGGCTTTAGGGGGCGGAGCCAAGAAACCACTTTCATAAATACATCTAAAGAACTTGTTTTCTTCTATTTATTGATTTTATTCATATCTTCATGGATCAGTGGGAACACTAGCTAGCATACATTCCCCGTACCACACCATAGGATAGTAAAGATTATTCGATTAAGACCGTGCCTTCTACCAAGCTCATAAAAGAGTATGTAGTCACGACTTCATAAGTATATATTCTAATATTTTCCAGAACATTGTGATCTCAATATATTATGATATCGAAGGAAAGCGTACTAGTGATTTTAACCATATGAAGTTTCATGTGTATATTGCTTATCACAATGAATACAAAACAACACAACAGATTGTTTTTTTAAGGTTGTTTAGATCCCTCCAAAAACAAACGCTACCTTAACGTGGCGGGGGGGTATTATGTTCCTCTGTGATTTTGAAAGCTGTGTTGTTAGGGGTGATAGCCACTGGTAAGGTCTCTTATGGCAAAGTGGTCTCTGGGGAGGGGTCAGACTAAGAGTGACTGGAAGACCCAATGAATGAGGAGGTTGCGAAACCTCGTCTTGAATAAGGGTACTGGGGAACCCCTCTGGAGCCAGACCTGGAAGTGGAGTTTGTTGGCAAGCATCTGGTGGTTGGGCCTTTTCGTGTTGCTTAATGGAGCCATCACTCTGTGGGATAACCACCTGCAGGAATGGGCGTGGGGGCCAAGTAGTACAGGTGTCAGGCAATGGAGGATACCTTGGCCTGCCGACTTCTGGCATCACCCACTGACATCCCTCGGGTTGAGCCATAGAACGTTTTTGGGGAGATTGACATCTGGAGTACCCTTCTTAGCCAGTCGCCCCCATGACCAAACCCCAGTTAAAGGAAGAAGATGGAATGGAATGGTAGTTACAGATTTTGTGATAACAGCGAGATTTTCTATTTTTTTTAAACACTGCGATAAGGCCTTTAAAAGGTAAGAGAATAGGGGACAGTCAGATAATGTAACTGTTACATTATCTGACTGTTGATATTTACATTACATTGTAACAGGTATGTAAGGTGAAATAAAGATCAAAAGATCAAAGATGCTTTGTTACAAGCAGAAACTGCATCTTTTAAAGTTTTTGCTGCTAGCTCCTCATCTTGATGGCATTCCTTGGAAGCAGAAGGTCATAGTATTTGCCTTGTTAGGAACCCCTCTGCATCTTAAGGGTCTCGCCCTTTACTTGTATGCCTCAGATGAGTGAGGTCGCAACGCAAAGGCAACATTCTCAAGCTCCACAGTTTTTTCTTCAGACATTGGGTTCTAACCAAGTAAGAAATAGCGCACTGATGTTGCGGGAAAGCCAGCAGCTTCAATCAGGAATAAGATGGTGGGCCATCTTTCCCAAGAGCTTCATCAGTATCTGTCCTTGTTCCTGGTACTTGACCTTCTTAGGCTGGTGAGAGATGGCTAATCTATCCTCCGAGGGCAATGAGAGTTCAACTATAAGGATGGTTTTCCTCTCCTGATGGAAGACCCTGGCAAGAGCGAGGCTATTGCCACGTCTTTGAGAAAGACAGTTTTTTCTTCAACTCAGCCTGGATCTCTATCTGAAGCTCAACGCGGGTCCTCTGAAGTATTTTTTGTTTAGCTGATACAGGTGGAGATACGATGCAATTCCAATGGAAACTGTCAGATGGTTGGACCCTTAAAGGGTCAAAGTCAACGAACAAAAGGTATCACCCCCTGAGGAATCTTATGAGCCCAGCCAAGTCAAATTAAATTTTAAAGTTGTGTTGTCGCTGGCATCTGTTTGTTTACCTGTTAGCACGATTACACAAATGCTATATGACGGATATTCATGAATCTTGCTGTGGAGGTTGATCACCTGACACGAAAAACCACATTAAATGTTGGAGTGAATCTGTACGAAGAGGCCGGTTCAGGTACTTGGTTTCGCCTTTTGAAAAATCGCAAGTTAAAGCTCTTACTTCATATTACAAAGAAATAACCCTAGTTTTCCTTCAAGATAAATGTTTTTCTTCCCCCCCGTTTATCGAGAAGTAAATCCAGTGAGTTATTACAACAACCTGGACGTAGCTGTAGAACTCCAGCCGGCCAATCAGACACCCTCAGACTCAAAGACACAGAAACATCACGCAGGATGAATGACAGCCTTCATGTTGCACAAAGTACAAGACATCAGATGCCACACAGAGCAGGAAATACCGAGTTAATTTCCATCACTTTCTGTAAAATCCATTCAACAAGCCTCACACCAAATGCAATGCAAAGGCCTGGCTTGATTAGTGAATACTCTGCAATCATAGTGCGGATCTAACTGATATTGAGTGCCATGTGATGAATTTTCAGCACATCAGACATCCAAAAGCAACAGAATATAGTTGAATACACTGTGAAACACGCACACACACATACAGACAGACACATGCACACACACTATTAACTCAGTCTCTTGAAATTAAATCAAACTTAATTTAACTGTTGCTTAGGTTGGCGCCATATTTGATTCTAAAAGAATAAAATCAGAATAAAATCAGTCGGCTATTATTTCTTAGAAACTATCTTGTTCTATTTATAAAAAGATTTTATAAAGCTCAAGACAAATTCTGTGAAACCCCAAAAGCGAGGGAGAAGGTCTGTACATACAGAATACCATACAGTTGAGGTTCAGATATCTTCAACAGCAACTGAAATCAAAAAACGTTTGAAGCTTTATCTTTGAATGATTTAATCTTTAGAGCAAAAGAAAGTGATAGAAAGCGGCACATTTACTCAATATTTCTGTCCTTTGAGGTTTTTCAAATGGTATTTTCATGTTTTTCTAATTTACATTTAAAGTTTTTAACATTTAGGAGTTAAATATTTCACTTTTCGACGCATAAGACCAAACTGCACGCCAAATTAAGATCCTACAGTCCAACAATAGGTTCTACCATACAGTTCATATTTAAGTAGTTATACAACTGAAAAGAAGCAGAAACTCATAAACTCCTTTTATGACAATAAAATACTAACTTTATGAGTGATATAAGTAATTTAGTTCATTTTAATTTTGATGTTCGTACATGGTGAGGTTTTAAGGATATTAATGTATATTTACTAGGGTTGTTTAAATGAGGCGTTTATTTCGATTAATTAATAATGTAAAAATGAAGGTATCAAAAACAATAAAAACTGATCAATGGAGAGAGAAAATGACTTCAACTAAGCAGAGATGTTGTTATTGTACATGCATGTTGAAAATAACATCGAAACATTTTGTTGTGCTCAGAATAGATTTTCATTTGTGCCAAAAATATCTTCAAAATAAAATATATGTTCTTGAACATGAATTCTATACGTCTTAAAATATTTGTACGGAAGGTTCCACTTGTGCTCAGGAATGACGCACAAAAATAACCATAGCCATAATAATTTGATCATATTTTTTATTTGTTTTTATGGCCAAAATTATCGCTATCATAAACTATCACGCCAAATAATGATAAATGTGTTTATTTGTAATGAACTAATTACAAAACGTTAGATAATTCTGTTATTTTTTAGCTTTCTGACAGCCCTGGTTTTTACTAAAATACAACGTTTTTATACTGTGACTTTTATTTGTGTCAATGTTTGCAAGACCTTTAAAGCTTCTTGCATAAATGGCAGTTGAGGACGCGGCAGTAATGGCAAAGAAAGGACAACATATGCAAGTACTTTCCGCATCTCATGAAACATGGATCGCCTTGAAATGTTCATTATTAGTCAAGTGATAAACCTAGAAGCTATTTTTGAATGTGAGTGGATTTCGCATCTTCTTCAGTAAATTGACCTTTGTAGTGTTCGATTAGAGTATTATGTCATTTAAAACACATTATTTCTGTCTGGAAAATCAATCATGAATAAATTCAAGAAGTCACCACTCCTGACAAGGAAATCTAGTCAGGCACTTATGCTGTTTTAAGCCCTTGCTTGCGGTCTCTTTCCAATTGTCCAGTCTTTCCTTGAAGCTGAGCTACATGCCTGCTAGCAGTAGCTTAATGAACACCAATCTTCTTATTGAACCCTCTGCAAGGAATGCGATGAGTGTAATGTCTGAAAAGTACCTTCAAACATGATAATGAATGTTAAGGAATGTTCCGTCTTTAAGTGAGTTTCTTTTCCACCTATATAACTATATATATATATATAGATATATATATATAACTATATATAACTATATATAGCTATATGGTGACTAGATTTTGTGTTATCTTCATGTAAGTTTTGCCCTTTGAGGTTTTTTACATTTCTGTCCTGTTCCTTCGAAGCAGCATGCTCTGCAGTAAAACATAACTGAAAAGAAAAAACCCTGAATGCACCATCTCTACGTGACTCATGTAGGTTGTGTGTCCAGTTATCGGGAATTTCTTGTCATTTCACCAAACAAGAGGATGGTTTTGAGTGACATCTCAACCATATTCAGCTTCTTTTCAGTGCTCCATTGTAGTGCCTCGCAGTGAAGACGCACTCCATGGTAAATGCAAGACACATAAAAATATACACTACACATAGACATCAGAATAGTGCAATAGCATCAGCTCTGCTAGATATAAAACAATGAGTTTTGTTGTTTCAAAACGTTTATCATGAAAGCCTATAAAAACGACTGTCTTTTCTTACGTAAAGTCATAAGCAGTCACCTCTGCTGTACACTGGCCAATATTTTATGACTAGCTGATAAACTGACTACGTCTTGTTGCTAGGCAACAGTCATTTCCCTCCTACTCTTCTTTCTCCAATGCGGCAAGAGGAGGCTGAGCTGGGCTGCTGCCTGCTGATGGACGGTTCACCTGAAGGTAGATTGATGGCTTGATCTTTAAACAGCACCACTACCACCACACCATAACAGGTGCACAGCATCATCTCCCACAGACAGAAACCGCAGCTCTGATATCGAGTCTGCGTCTGCTGCATTATCGGAGCGTATGGTTTAATAATGATCAAGCAGAAAATCTGGATCTGTACGGTTGTGACATTAGAGCGGAGAGCCCGACTGCAGAGTGCACTGTGGCTGATAGGATCCGTAGTGACACTAGCTATGAGGCGTGATGAATCAAGAACATGTAGCAATTCAGATGTTGAAATGGCCTAGATGTAACATGTTAATTAAAATATTAATAATAACACAGCCTTGTATTGCTGAATGCTCCCACGATAAAAAATATTTCAACAGTTTTCTGTTCACAACTGGTGTTACATCAACATTTGTTAATCACTATTTTAAATTTTTCGAAATACCAGATGCTTGAGATTGATTAAGAATTTTTTTCTTATTATTACAATATATAGACATTTGAGGTCTTTTGGTTCATACCGCAGTATTCCAGTCAATTATCAGATTTTACATCCTGAAAGGATGAATCCTTATGTGTTTACTCTTCACACCGCCGAGTGGGTTAAAATCATGGTTCTGAATAAATGTTTGGTCAAATCAAGTACACACAGATCGGTATTAATAACATTATCTCATTAAATCCAAGGCACATCTCCAGGGGTGAGATATATTAGACAGAAATTATAATTATTCCCTAAGATTTTGTCAGGAGCGGGTAAAATAGTCAAGCATAGGGTTTCCAGTGACTTTGACATGGTCCACGTTGTGATGGCTAGAAGACTGGGTCAAAGCATAATCAAAGCTGTATGTCTGGCTGGGTGTTGCTAGTCTACAGTGATTAATACCACCAAAGTGGTCTATTGCAGGGCAAAGGGTAAACTGGAAAGAGAATCATTGGCGCTAATGGCTCATTGATGTGGATCGAACACTAGACCATGTTGTCCGATCTCACGAAAGAGCTACTGTAGCACTGATAGAACCATGGGTCCCGTCATTCATGTCGACCTTATTTTGACATTGCATACCTAAAACTTGTTTTCAGTTTCATTCTCTAACGGCAGCGGTCATTTTTAGCAGGATAGTGCTCAATGACACACTGCACAAATGGTTCAGGAATAGATTTCGGACCACAGCGAGGTCAAAGTGACTTGGCCTTCAAATTCTCCAGATCTCAATCCAATCACGCGTCTGTGCGATGTACTGGACAAAGAAGTCTGATACATAGAAGTCCCCACATTTGTTCTTACAGGAATTCTAGATTCTGTTGCCAATGTCTTGGTGCCAAAAACTACAGCATACCTTCTGTGGTCCATGCCTCAACGGGTCAAAGTTGTCTTGGTGGCAGAAAGGGAACCCACACATTTTAGGCAGGTGGTTATAATGTTATGATATATATATATTTTTTTTTTCCTTTTTGAAGCGTTTGCATCTTTCAGTGAATGATTTGTACATATGAATAGACAATTTACAAATGTTTGAACAAATATTGTTCATATCGCCAAATACAGACACGTTAATGTTGCAAAGTATAAAATTATCCAGGTCTGTTTGCACTCCAAAATGTTTGACGTTATTTACTGCCATCTGCCCAATTCTCTATTATCTCTATCTAGTAGCATTAAGTAATTTTGGAAATCTGGAACATATACACTCTTTACACAGAATAACACATTAAAGTAAAGTATAATCAATTCTATGGGCATTAAGTTGTTGTACTTTGATTTGCAACAGTCACACTATGATACCCATCACTAATTCCATCACCACCACCACCACACCATACCACCACCGACAGGAAAGTAAAGGGGGGGACACCCAATCAACCAATAAAAAGGATGAACACAGAAATAAAAACCGCAAAATATCTCAGTGATGTCGATGTGAGAGGGAAGCTGATCAAAAATGCAGAAGAGACTCAAATCAACAACAACCACGACTGAAATCAAAAAACCACGATGCATATGAGACCGAGAGCGTGATAAGAGGAGGGAGAAGGTGGCAAATAACCAGTCACCAAGCACAGGCAGGCAAGCAGGCCACCAGAGACAACAGTTACAAAAATAAAAAAAATTAAAATCTGATTAGGGTAGGAGGAAGGGGGAGGTGGAGGGGGATGAAGAGGAACGGAAAGGGAGGGAGCCTGGTGGACATTGGCGTCGGCTCGTCCTTACTTCTGTTGGGGGAGTTCCAGAGAGTGGCTGAGGACTTGGACAGCCTGTTGTTAATGACAGGGTCCACCTGTCTCGGCAAGTTGACTGTGGAGGCCGAGCATCTGCCTGCACCGGAGAGAACGCAACAGACAACAACTGTTCACAATGAGGGTGGGGTGCGTGCGGCCCAGCCAAGGCGGCTTACTCCCTCTATCTGGATCTGGAGGACAGCAAAGACTCACCATTCCCTAACGACAAACTGTTCTCTAATTAACATTTAGGTGGATTCCCATTCAAATTTATGGGAAGTAGGGAGGAAATTTAAGGAAAGTGTGGGAAGGGAGAGTCAATAGTTAATAAAATCTCACACACGCACACATACTCGCATACATATCTGGGACCTTTCACACTTTGAAGGAGTGTCTTGACCTCCGAGTCATCGGTCCAAATGAGGCAGCCTGTCACATGTTTGAGCAAATAATCATGATAGTAAGAAAACGTGAACGATCTCAGGGTTCTATGAAAAACACAGTTAACACCACTAATCTAATTAAACATGCTCATAACAGCCTCTTAGATCACTTTAACTGGAGAAAATCTGTATATTTTGGCCCAAAAGACAGACATTCATTGAGGCATTTCACCATAAATTACTGAGTCGATCATCCGCCTCTGGTTTCCACCCCCATAACCCAGCAACCCTTGAGGATGGGAAATAGTCCTGACTTTGTATTCGGTGTCCAAGATAAGACTCACTCTCTCTGCGGGAGGTCTGGTTAAGTCCACCCGCCCAGGACCACCTCTGCTGACGGATCTCGGCCCACGTCTTCTTTGTTGACCTCTTGATAGCCGCCTCGTATCTCTCCTGAGGGATCACAAAGTCAAAGCTGAGGCTGTGTCTTCACTGATTCACACGCATATCAGCTGGAATGACTGTTTAAAGGTAGATGTTTTTTAAAATAGGCTAATTTGTTCTATTTAGGAAAGTATTTTAAATGTGACTCTACAGCTTAGCCTTAGCATAAAGCTCTGTCAAAAAATCTGCGACTTTAAAGTTCCTCACCAATTAACTCCTTAATCCAGGTTAGTCAAACTCAATCTCAGAGGGGGCCAAAATAAAAAATTGAGACCATCTCAACTCAACTCAAATTTTATTGTCATTCCACCGCAAACACAGTTTATAGATCGAGGGCGGAACAGTACTCAAATTGAACATGTTTAATCTGAGGTATTATGAAAATTTATTATTATTTTATTTACTAGTTTGATAGAATTCTGCACAAACCATGGGACTAGGAAATACGATAAAATTCAAACTAGATCAGCATAACTCATTTTTATGTGTCCCTCTCTATCAGCAGGGGTTCACAGTATAATTTCCAAAGAAACTTTTCTTTTCCCAGGCATCACCAACAGCAAGAAAATATAAAATATTTTTCAAGTTAAATCTACAATCAATCAGTTTTCAATTAACAATTTTAAAAAAAAGGAACTTTAAATGATCCTTGGTTAATGGCTTAGGCTGATTTAGACGTAAAGTAGACTGTTACTCGCATCTGTTGCTCCAGCCAGGAGCAGCAGCACCTCAGAAAACGGTAAAGTGCATGAATAGTCCACAGGTGCATTTCAAATTAAATATAGGCAACTTAACATGTTTTCTTGTTTTTCTCAAAAGCGGAGAGGAGTGCGGGTGCTAGCGCTCTTGACCCGCCGGCTATTGCTATGCATTCTGGGATTTGTAGTATCCGTGGTGTTTGTTCTGTATACCAGCAGGCCAGTAATTATAGAAATAAGATATTGTCTCATGCAGGCCTATACGTAGGATGTAATTGTTCTGCTGGCCGAATGTGGCCTTGAGTTTGAAATGTCTGCCTTCACCCATGAGAACCCATTTTTCAAAGCCAACCCATAATCTACAGTTAACCAGCCCCAGTTTTATATGGAACTGAGACGCAATTCTAAAAAGCTCAATTATTTCAAATTATATGAATTTTGGAGAATTGACAGTGCAATAATTTCCTGCCGAGAAGGCCTCCTTACTTTTAACCGCTGTATCTGTCAAACTTGTGCACAGAGCGACTATAATGGAAAGAAGAGGAAAAAGAAAAGATACTGACACAAAACAACCCACTTAATGACAGTATCAACTTTAAGATTGGACTTCTGACCTTGTTCTTTTCTAGCTTCTGTCTTTGCTTCTCCTCCAGCAGGACTCGACGTTTCTCAGCCTTCAGCCTCTGCTCCTCCAGCTTCCTCCTGCGGTCTTCCAGCTGGCTCTCCCTCAGACGCCGGGCCTTGTCCTCCTTCTCCAGCCACTGGGCCTTCTTCGCTGCTGCAAACACAGAAAGAGGAGTTTGAATTCAGACAGATAACTGAGGGACGGGAATAAAGATAAAAGTCAGAATTAGATTCTGATGATCATGCATCATCGTCCATAATTATTTGCACACTTAAAAAAATGAGTAAGATGATGTGCAAAAAATGTCTTTATTGCCCATACCTATGATATTGTATATTAGATATTAAATCAAAATTATTCACAAATAACAAACTTTTTACTCAAGTAACTCTAGTGATGTGATGTGAATGAGGAGGTGGGTCAATCATGGCTACGGACCACTCCCTGTTCTCGCCAATCAGTAGATAAATGAACGTTCTAACGCTATAGAAGGCTCAGGGAATTCTGGGGTCCTAACATCCATCATCCATCCATCCATCCATCCATCCCTTCCTCCCTCCACCAATTCAACCATCCATTCCATCCATCCATCCAACCAACCATCTATCAATCCATCCATCATCCATCCATCCAACAATCCATCTGTCCAACCATCCAACCATCCATCCATCCACCCACCCATCCAACCATCCATCCAACCATCCATCCATCCATCCAGCCACCCACCCAACCATCCATCCATTCCATCCATCCATCCATCCATCCATCCACCCACCCAACCATCCATCCATCCATCCATCCATCCATCCATTCCATCCATCCATCCATCTGTTCATCCACTTCTGCTAATCTGGGCAAGATCCAGGTGGCAGCTGTTTAATTAGATACATAATCCTTCCAGCGAGTTCTGAGTCTACCCCGGACGCTCCTCCCTGTTGGCCGTGCCTGGAAAACCTCCAAAGGGAGGCATCCCAGAGACATCTTACTCAGATGCCCGAACCTCCTCAACTTGACTCTTTTCGACACGAACAAGCAGCAGCTTCCTTCAGGTGCCTAAGCTGTGTGCCTTATCTCTAAGGCTGAGCTGGTTATAGTATTGTTTTTATGCACCAAATAAATGTACAGTCTGACATTACCGTCACACCACTACTTTGGTTACAAGCTAAGCTATTTGAAAGAAGAAGAAAAAAACACACCCATAAATCAAAACTATATGTTTCTTCTTTTTTTTTAGAGGTTGCTCCAAATGTCACATTGAGTGTAATCACTCAACTCTTGATTAGGCCCTGCCACCGACACCCCGACAGAACGGGTGAGGCGGAGGAAAAAATTGTGCTCATTAGACCAAAATCATGGAATCAGTAACTAAACAGAAGTTTCATGCTGTGTTATACTGCAGCCCTCAGCAGATCCCAGTTTTTCTTTGTTTATACGCCGCTGCGGCTCATTTCTTGGAGGGACAATTAAACAGCAATCAGTCCTCTTGAATAAACAGTTCTTTGTTAAACAGCAGCTGTGTCGAGCTCTCAGCTCCAATGAGGAGGCTTAATGTTTTATTTTCTATTTGTTAAGTAGCAGAATAGGTCAAACAGTTCTGAGAGGATTTCAGTGAAAGGTTGTGGAGTGTGTAACACTTTTCACACTCTTCACACCTAACACATCACACACACATCTGTAGGTCTGTGCTAGTTCTTTACACAGACAGGAAGTAACAAAGAACAAATACTTTACTACTGTACTTAAGTAGAGTTTCCAGGTACCTTTACTTTAATTGAGTGTTTTTTTTCATACATATTTTTACTTTACTCCCTACATTTTAACACAAAAATCATTACTTCTCAGTCATAAAAATTTCAAAACAGACTCACTACTCTAATAGATTTTTTTTTTTAATTTTGGATCATTATTTTTTGCCTTCAAAAACAAAAATTAAAAAATTAAAAAAGTATGGACACAGTTTATCACTGCTTCAATGTTACACTTTACTTTTAGTTTTTTTTCTTTTGCACCAATACTCTTTGTTAAAATACATTTATTTTATTTTATGTATTTTATGTTATAATTATGTTATTGTTATATTTTTAATTTTACTATAATATCTGAAACTATTATAGGCTGATTATTTTAACATTTATAGCTACCAATACTTTTGCACTTTTACACATTTTAGTTTTGCCATATTTTATATTGCCATATCTTTCAAGTTTTTACTTTTACACAAATTTTCGCTTTCATTCGGGTTTTTTTTTACCACCTTTTTACTCATACTTTTTAATTTTATAATTTTTTACACTCATACTAATCATTTTCACGAACATACTTTTATAATTTCATACTACTACTTTTTTTTAACTTTTTTACAAGAATATTACTACTTTTTACTTTCATATTACCACCTTTTACTTTTATGTTATTACTATACTTTTGCAGTTTTTCACCATAAGGTACGGTAAAACTTTTTAATTTTATTATTTTTTTTAATGTATACTACTACTTTTTACTTTCATACTTTTCACTCTCATTCGACTATATTTTTCCTTTTCTTTGAGGACATTACTTTTTTACTCATACTCAAGTGATTAAGTTGAATCAATAATTGTATTTTTACCAAAGTAATTTTTTAACTGTACTTCCACTTGAGTAAAGATCATGCGTACTTTTGCCACTTCTGGTTCTTTGTTGTTGTTTTTTGTTTGATTTTTTTATAACAGTTTCAGAAAAAATAAATAGATACAGTTTTTTAAAAGGGATTATTTCTTTAGGAGGCATAAAAAGATATACAGAAATTATTACCAGAGTGCCATTCTGGAAAGATTTATGTTTTTCTTATTATTTACATAGTCCAACCGCACAAGTTCTGTTTCGATGATGATGCTATAGGTGAGATGCTGAATCCTACAATTGTAAAGGCATGACATGTTTAATAATCAACCCACAGTGCTGTGAATTAGATTGGAATAAGGTTTTGGTGGATGTAGCTCTGTGAGAACGTAGCAAAGCTGTGAGTCAGAAATATTTGCTGCATTTAGTTCAGTTGTCTGGGGCTCATCTCCACTAATAAAACGCAGGCCCTCATGGGTCAATAAAGAAATCCTTCTTCATTCCCCCATAAATCAAATTACTGGATTTAAGGAGGAATGAAGATGTTAGACATTTAAAAAAAAAAATCTAATTATGTCTGCATTCTGAGCAGGAAGATTGAAAGATATGTAATTTTAGCATTTGTCAGCATGTTCTGCACACGATCATGCTTTTTATATTTTAAGAGATTTTCTCATAATAAATACTCAGCCTTTGTTAAAAGTATTATTCTTTGACAATATGCACAAAATGTAATTGTTATGTAAGGAATAAACAAGCAGTTAACATAATGTTAAATAACATCACATTGTACGTTAAATAACATGAATCTCTCATGTTTTTGGGCTCGCTTAATACTATCATAAGAGTTTGAAATATCATTCGCTAATGTCACAATACGATCATGCAGATTAGATGAAACGCATGCTACATTGTAATTACAGTGTATTTACTAAACTTATCTTAGTGCCATTGAATGAATCTTTGGTTTCATGATTAAAAAAAAAAAGCAGCAGAATTGTCCTTTAACTGCACTGTAGCCATATAGTCAATGCTAATGTAAGAAGTAATTAAATCTAATCAGCTTGAGATGACTGGTCTCCCTTCATGCTAATGACAGCTCATTGTCGGATGTCGCTGCAAGGACACTCATCATACTCTGCTCTGATTGGCAGATCACTGTTTGAAGAAAACAGTGATCTGAAAAATCCTGCGATTTGGGAGAAATCCTGCGATTGAAAACTGCATATAATCTTTCATTTCGTTGGCCTAGCATAGCATTATTATAATAGAGAGAATTTTCATTCTTCAACCACAATGTCAAACCATGATTATATGATTATATGTATGAGTCGAGCGCACTGGATGGGAATGAAGAGGAACAAAAAGTAAAATTACACTTGGCCATAACGCAGGCAGATACAACAGTTGAGGGTTCGCAGAGTCTGAAATTTTCCAAAGACCGATTAAATGAAAACCTAAGAAAACAATATTATGAATTCGTGGATGGAAGAAGAAAGGGAGTGATTGTTCGGGCCAAGCTGGGGAAAATGATGGAGGGTATTGAGATTCCCATCACAAATGTAATTATTAACAAATGGCAAGACTGGTATGGTAGCTAACTGTTTTAGAGAGGCCCCTTACCTTGAATCTGAGTTTGTTGTTCTGAAAGCCATGCAAGGAGATACAACAAGAGACATCAACGACCGTCAGACAGAGGAAAGGAAGGAAAGGAAAATTTACTAAAGACTAGAAGAGACTAGGAGACGTGCAGACATCAGGTTAGTAGCATCACCAACAAGTTAAAATCCAAGATATCCGTCCATATTGTTTGATCATTTCTTACCGATGTATCTGGCTCTTTCCTCCCTCCGCTCCTTGGCAAGTTTCTGTCGTTGCTCTAAAGTCATTGAATCTGCAGGGAGCAGGATAAAATAAAGATTTCAGTTGAATAATTCATCTTAAACCTGAAATAAATGTTGTTTTTGGCTACTTGAGGGCAGCCTAACAAAATGTCAACGCAGAACTGACATGGTCACCAGAAAACCGTTGTTTAACTAGACTTATGCTGTCGTCAGCAAGACAGCAAGGGTATGTCCCCAAAAATTCCCCAATCCTCTGCATTGTACAAGTATTCACTTAGATTGAACCCCTCAATTTACATAGATATGTCCACAGTATTTTTAGTAAAAAAAAGATCTGCCTAGTGAGTAAATTATGAACTATTACAATAGAATATGGGTAGAATATCCTATAAACAAGATGATTGTTCCTTGAGCCGATTAAAGTGCACCAAATTTGCATTAAATTTGATCAAGGGTTGAGAAATTATGGCGCGAAAAACTTTGGAGTTAAAGCTCCTCCAAGGTTAAGAAATGTACAACTGATTTTTCCCCAAATTTATCCTGTTATTCCTCGCACAAAGGTCTATAAAATTTGAAAATGATCCATGAAATAGCATTTGAGTTATGTCCGGAAAACAGTGTTTTTGTAAAAAAGCTCTCCAATAGTGAGTAACATATGAATTTTTAGAGTAAAATGGTAAACATATGGTAGTTATCCTTCAGTTGACCCATACACACCAAATTTAGAGTAAATGGGAACAACAGTTGAGAAATTATGGCCCAAAAAAAATTGGAGATAAAGCTCCCCCCAGTGTTGGAAATATACAACCGACCTTTTCCAAAATCACTTGAGTTCTTCCTCGCCTGAAGGTCTATGTGGGCATTGAATTTAAAAATGACCCATGAAATCGTTTTTGAGTTATCGCGTTTACATGAAGGAACTGCAGTGGCGACGACAATTCCATAATAACCGTGACTTTTCCAGAGTGTATTTGGGTATCCAACAACTCTTGTGGGATATATCTGGCTTATTTAACATGTTTTCATGTCTTCTTTGTTGCTTGTTCCTGATTCGAAATTCCTGCTGGAAACCGCTGATGAGACCGAAACCATGATGAACACATTATTCCATGTGTTCATCATAACGAGGGATCAAATCTCAAAGTGCTAAAACATGTCAAGTCATGTTTTCTATTGAAGATAGACGGATTAGCTTTAATCTGTGTTTCAGTAAATAGAGTTAGTTTTCCTTGCACAGTGCTGAGCGCAACCTTACATCCCTCTCAGACAGATTGATGCATGTGAAGAACATGTCTAATACATTTTTGACCCACCTGAGCAACTTCTCTGTGTTAGCAGGGACTCCAGTCTCAAGTGTAGCGACCCTCACTAATAGTCATGATAACTAAACATTCAAAAACTAGAATGACACTTGGAGGAGCTCATACCTCCGGCGAAGCCCTAAAGGCATCTTTTAAATTCAATTAAACCCTAATCAAAATTCCAACAACTCATGAACACCATCATAATGACTGACCTGAGTTCAGTTAAGTGTTTATAGAAAAACAATTAATATGGATCCACCGCTTTTTCCACATCTACTCCAAAATTTCGGGTAACAAAAGAAATCCATGGATCCACCCATCCCATCCATCTTGGATCAGCTTCTATATCCAGATCAACACCCTCCCTTATGCTCAACCCTTCCACCGCGTTTGAATTCATGATATTTCATTGAGCTGTTTTTGTGAATCCAAATAACAGACTCATGCTAGTAACAGAGTTTCCTACTAATATGTCTGTCTGTCCACTCCTTTTGTCTTGCTTTTAATATTTTCCATAGAGCCAGAGGGTTTTTCAAATGACAATGTCAATTCAGTAACTTTTAATTTCCTGGCAAATCAGCAGAATATTTATTAACTCCCAAGGTCAGAAACTCCTCCAGAAGGAGGAGCAGAACTTTTTGCGGAATCGACCTTGAATTTGATGCTTTAACTTCAAGCATAAATTTTGACACCTCTCTCTCTAGAGGTTTTCAAGGTGTAACTACAACTGAGAAGAAAAACACAGAACACGTCAGGGGGGAGGAGATTGAGAACAAGAACATCTGGGCAACATTAGGTGGGTTTAATTGGACAGCCTAATTCCGAATAGATTTGGAAAAGACGCCTAATCGGAAAAAAATACTCGTCGCAACATAGTTGGACGGTCCCCTCTTTGTATTTTTCTTTTGGGCGCTTATAAGCGGTTGGCACCCAGCTCATCGTAGCATTATCGCCACCTTATGAACCGGATTGTGGATCATCTGCGCATTTCAGAAAGCTGTTTCCGATTAGATAGGTTGATGCATGTAAACATCGGGTCGGAATAGATCAGCGGTCATGAAATCTTACAAATGACATTGCAATTCGGAAAAGTTTAATTCAGATAGGAGAAAAGGGTTTCCCATGTAGACACACCTATTGCTTAGTTGCTATCAGGTCTCAGGCCTGGATAAGAGGCTGAACAGAGCGATATCTGGTGGTAACAGCAGGAAGGATTATTTAAAATAATCAACACGACTGTATCATCCATAACATAATCTCCCTGTTCAGTTTTTAGTGGAATGACATTATACCCCAGCTGAAAACATATTCTGTAGATTATCTGGAGTTTAAATTATATATTGCTGTCTCCACTTAACAGCTATCAAACCGTCCGTTGTCCAACTTTGAAGAATTGTTCAATGAACATAACAAAAGAAAGAATGTCCTCAGCAGAAAGTAGTTTCTTGTGCTGAGTAACAGGGAAAGTTGTGATTCTGTAGACACAAACTTCCTGTGTGGAGTTTGCATGTTCTCCCCACCTTAGTTTGGGTGCCCTCCAGGTAATCCAGCTTGCTCCTACTCGCCCTAAACCTTTTAATGTGTAAAACCCTCAAGATAAATCACAGAGGTAAAACATTTAAACAGGCTCAATAAAGATATGCATGTTGCTTGAAGAATGATGCTTAAGTCTTGAACAGATTCAAGATGGAGAGACTAAGAGACTGTAACTGTGTTGTTCATGTTTGTTTCAGGCTGCCTCATTGATAAGGTGATAATAAGCATGAATTCTGACGCACTTTCAAAGACAGAGCAGCGCAGCACGAGGATTTGTGTGACTCTATCCGCCATAAAACTGGCTGTGAACACCCACGACTGAAGAAAAACCAGGACCCCTGAGGTGCTCACTAAGCCTGTCTTCTTCGATTAAAAATGTAATGAACTCTAGTCACGTTCGTAGCTGTAAGACATCCGTTCTTGCATAGATACGGTTTGGGTTGGACGAGGTGGTTGTTGCTCAAGAAACGTACCATTGCCATTCCTTCCGTTGCCATTAAAACTGGACAATGAGCAACCTGTTTCAACATCTCTGAACAAACTGAGGCACAGAAAATGAAGAAAAGCTTGAATGAAAAGCGTCCCGATTCCTAAACTAGCCAAGGTACCAGCACAAACACTCCCTCAGCAAATCTATCTATCTAAAATAGTATTAGAATTTCAAAAACACATTTGGAAGTTTGCAAAATATTGTCTTATTATCAAAAATGTGTGTATAGTTTAAGATTAATTTCTATTTAGACTAGCTGAACCAAGCCGATACATTGTTCACACATGAAAAACACATAGATTACTCCACCTTTTTTGGGCAGGGGGCTGCAGCTTTTGCCTGGAGTGGATGTCCTGACATCTGTCTTGGAGGAAGCTTCTGTCTTGGTGGGGCTCTCTGTCTCGAGGCAGGAGTCTGTTTTAGGGGAGAGGTCTGTGATTGCTGAGTCGTCTGAAGTTGGAGGGTCCTTCTCCAAACACTTGTCCCCATTCTGGATGGACTGAGTCTCTGTCTGCAGCGGCAGACCTGGAAGACCGAAAACGATTGATAGATGTTTTATTCAACAATCAGATTTATCTAAATATTAATTTATCCCGATACTTCATGGTTCAGGGAACACTTTTTAAGAAAATCACATCAATACGGCATCTTAATAGTGAATGACAATACATCATGACAACATTCATAAACGCACATCAAATGTTCTGTTACACTTCAACAGCAGTGAGGAAACATTATAGATTTGTCTTACGACACGTTTTAACATCAAGGGTTTGATGCTGGATTATCCTTACAGGTAATAAATAGTATTAAATATATGGGTATTGATGATGCAATAAAAATAACAACACAGAGATCATGGTTCAACATATCGCGACATACTGGAACGGGGGTGTTTTTTGTGGTTACAAGAGAAATATTACTTCTTGTCTCGGTGGATTACGTTGGAGAACTCCGAGAGGAACAGTGGCATCATTTTTTTACCGAAAGGTACAAAATTCTTTCAGAAAGTAGCTTAGAAGAAACAGTTTTGTTCCTTGCGGGAGAAATGTGGACCTGGGTTTAATTTTAAAGGGCTTGTAATCTTATCCTACAGCAATGAGTACATGATTGTACTTAAAAGAATCTCAAGTTTAATGTTGAATATCGCAAGATTGTGTTACCGCTTTTTTGCCCTGGGGGGTATTAAACATTGAAAAAGGAAATTTATTCTTACACGTAAAAAATAATAGACTTAGTTTAAAAATATATGTAAATAATGGGTTTCTTCTTTTACAACTTTTTTATCATGTTGTAGCTAGATGATAGTTTAATCGTGGTGATCACTATTTTTTATTATTATTTTTTTTTTTTATTGGTTTATTTGGCAAGGACATTGTACATCAATAAACATTTCTGTAAATGTACCAGAGTTAGCCACAATGCTATTTTTCATAGCAAGTAGTAGCAGTAGGAAATAGTTTCATTTGTAAATGTGTTTTTGCGGCGTCTATAATTAAGGATTTTATGTCATAATATCTACAACATGAATATTGCATCATAAGTGATAACAAATCCAAGTGTAACGATTGCAGTGGTTCCATACTCATTGTTGTTTGTATTAAAGGTTCCATTTCTGAAACAATATTCTTAATAATTCTCTGCATTTTAGGGTCTTACATAATGATCAGATAGATAGACAGACTTTATTTATCCCGAGGGAAATTCAAGTACAAGCAGCAACGATACCGATTCACCAAAAACTAAGAGCATGCAAATTCGTTATGGTGCAAAGTCGCAGTTATAGCGCAAGATAGTATATACTGCAGATTTAGCAGCACAATGAATGTTATACAATATTTGTAATGCACAGTCCTACAAGTTTATCAGGTGCAGTGAAGTTGAGGTAACGGTTGTACAGAGGGCTAATGTAGCCTCTAGGTGGGGTTTCCCACATATTAGTGGAACAGTGCAAAAAACAATTTGCGATGTTCTGTTGTAAGAGTTGAGTGTATAGATGTTACGCTTCATTCTGTCTCTCTTCTGCAGTTCAGTGAGGAGTCAAACAGTCTTATGGACTGGGGGAAAAAAGACTTCCTGACCCTCCCCTAAGATTTTTCTTGGCCCATGGCCTTTAGGGAAACAGGAAACAGGTAGAAAGACATGGGGAGGTCACATGCAGCACCTCAGTTGGAATCGAACTTATGGTCGCTGCACTATGAGGACACAGCCTCTGTACGTGGGGCTCCAACTGTACCCACTGAGCTAAAACAGCCGCCCCGAGGATGATGATTATTGTCCATGATGGATAACAGTTTGCTGAAGGGTCTTTCTCCCTGCTACTAACATAAGGTGGTCCAGCTCTGTGCCCACCACAGATCCAGCTGTCATCACCAACATGTCCATCCGTGAAGATTCCCTCTTCTTGATCCTGCTTCCCCAAGCACAGCGTGGAAGAGAACGCCGGCCACGACTGACTGGTAGAACATCAATAGCAGTTTGCTGCAATCACTTAGTATGCATAAATTATGTTAACTGTATACACTTTACTCACCACCATCAGTGAGTCATTTTGAGGAACCATGCCTTATTACAGTAGAGAGGCATCCGTTTATCACTCATTATTAGTGTGCAATCTCTAAGCTTCCAATAAATGTCAGTAACGTTTTCACGACCCTCATAGATCCTTTGTAACTTCATTAACATGACATTCTTGGCTCCCAAGGAGTCCGTTTTTCACAGGTAATTCACACACATCAGGGCATCAACAGCTTCAGACACAGAGGAAGGGCTTCCTGTCAACAGTGTATAACACTCCAGCAGCAAATGAGACATCGGTCTGGGATTAACCCCCAACAGGAATCAGGCATATTCGCCGTAAGTAAGGTAGATAAAACAAACATAGATTTTTTTTTCTTCTGTGGGGTAGAAGAAGAGAGATTGTTTGGTTCCCATAAAAGAAGGATAGAGATTATCATGGGGATAGTTAATGATAATTGGCCTAATCCCCATAGAGACACCGAAAGTGTTGCAAAAATCCCTTGATGTCACTCTAGGGTACAACATACTGAAAATAAATAAAACAAATGAGGGTCATCTTTTGTATAAAAATGCCAAATATTGTCTGTGTTCAACTTCTGAAATAATAATTTTTCGGTGAATTGAGATAATGATATCAGTCTAAATGGAAGATTTTGCTGGATGCCTATGTGAATCATTTATGATAATGCTTTATGATAAGATCTGGATATGCAAGTTATTCATTAAGAACTGATGATCCATGGAACGGTATCATATACTTCAACTTTACAAGAACAGGCTTTAAGTTACTGTTCCCACTTTGAGCTTTTGTCTGGTTTAAGCATGAAGACAAAAGAGTTAATAGATTTTTTGTAATTTTAATGGGATAGTCCTTTAACACTCTGTACTAAAATAATTAGGCATTAGGAATTATCTTTTTTCATATATCCTTTACTTTACCAGGTACATTGAGATTAAACAATCTCTTTTCCAAGAGTGACCTGGGCTTTTTTTTCATATCTTGAAAAGATATCCAGATCAAGATTACTGTAGTATGGCCAGACAGAAAACAGCAAATAATCATCTCTGCTCTTTAATACCTGTATCAGCTTGACTTTAATCATGCAATTTTTGTTCTCTTACACCTAAATTGCCTAAATTTAATTTTATGAAAGATATAGAATAAGTAATCTCACAATTCTCTTACAGATTTCCAGTCAATACCTCAGGTGCATGAGCCTTTTTTGGAATTCATGGTAAAATGACCAGAATTACAGGATCAGCTGTATTAGAGCAAGATTCTCAAATTCTTGTTTTACAAAATTGTGTGGCTGCAGCAGAGAGGTTAGGCCGATAAAGAAGGTAAAATCAGTAGCATGGATTATACCGCTTGTCCAAAAAATAAACAAGGCTTTGATGTCTAAAACAACACACTCCATTTGTAAGAAATGTGCAAAACTGCCGCAAAAGCCTCCTTCTAGTGACCAAACCTTTCATCAGACAACTGAAGAAGATTGGTGAAACATGCGTTTCTGTTTTCACAAACTGATAAAGATGGTACCGAGAGCGAGATAATTAAGTAAAAAAAAAAAAGCGGGGAGAATCAGTTCTCACTCAGGTTGTCTAAGAATGCAACACTTAGTCCTCAAATTTCATTAAGTGCATGCATAGCACCCTGATAGCAAATTTTTCACATGCCGGGCATTATTCCACGTTCGTCTAAATTCCAACGTACACTTAAAAAACATCCAGGTCTTACCATAATTAGAGACATAGACACATGCATTTTTCTCAAAACTCTCCAATCGTCTATCAGACTTCATCATTTTCTCTGTCAAGTCTTAATTTCTCAGAATTGTTGTGTGGTCCCCCACATCACATGAAAATTTACTTTGGCAGATGGCAAATCTTTCAATTCCCGGAATAATCGATCACGTAATCAATCTAGTCTTCATAACCATGCATTAACTTTCATGTTTTATGTAACATCCTCTAGAGGCTTCACGTAGCACCACTGGTAGCTCCGCAAAGATCCGGTCATGAGGCCAGACTTCCTGACCTCTGACCCTTGCAGAGGGTAACAAAAGCGGCAGCAAAAGCCACAGAAAACATCCTGTTCTAATCCCTGCCCTGTCGTTGTTTTCATACTCGGAGATCCTGCCGATGCTCTCACTTAGTTCAGCTCCTCGGCTGCAACCTGTCTAAACATCTCGCCCTCCTTACTCCTCTCTGCTTGTCAGTCCGGAGAAGCTGGTGACAAACTGGGAAGAGCTGCAGTGAGACGTGGAGATTTGTACATGTTTCTAAGGACGAGTGGAGGATGAGAAGAGAGATATGCAGACATGGAGGACAATGAGAGGAGGGGGAATAGTGCAGCTGTTTTAATAATGACAAAGGGGAAAAGGGGATGTAGGGTTTAAAAAGGAAACAGGATGGATGGATAAAGGCGTGTGAGCTGAGGTCCAGAGATGGAGAAATGATGAGGTAGGGGGTAGTCAAGTCAGTCAAGTATGACCTTAATCATGTCCGAACAACCATATGAAGTACACAGATTTCTAAAGATAATGCTTATTATAACCCTGAAAAGTTGTGGATATTATGGAATCGTCATCGCCGCTGCCGCCACCCCGTCCACCTCCACAGATCCTTTGTTTTAACGCGATAACTCATTAACTATTTCATGGATCGTGTTCAATTTTATACCCACATAGACCATAGCGTTAGGAGGACCCGGAGTGATTTGGGGATAGGTCAGTTGTATATTTACAATGTTAGGGGGAGTTTAATCTCCTTTTCAGGTCCAAATTTGTCAAACGTTAGTCTGATTTAGTCCCCAGCTTTTTATGAATATACACTGTTTTAAGTGGGGGAATACTTGTGCAGCGCAGGGGATTGGGGTCTTTTCGGGGGATATTCCCTTGTTGTCAGTGATGACAGCATAAGTCTAGTTTAGGTGCAGGGGGGTGAAAGGGGTTACAGGGAAAGCAGGGAAAGCAGGGAAAGCAGGGAAGGCCTCAGTAAGCAAAGCAGTGAGATAACAAGAAGAAATTCTTCATCACCAGCATAAACAGGCTTCTAGGTGGAAACAAGGGCAAGACCCATGTAGAGCTAGAGGCTGTCCCTCTGACTTGGGAGCTGGTCCTGTAGTCCTAGACTGGGGAGGCTGCAGGTTTGAAGCTAGCTCTGGTCAGCCAAGATGGGTAGGTGACGCTCTCATCAGTTTCTGAGCACTCACCGAATCACATAAATCCCAGATTACCACTGGGTTCATCTCCAGATTCTCAAACTGCACCTGAACACAGAGCTTACTGCATGGCTTACTCTATTGACTGCTAACGGAGGAATGATGGGATGTGAAACGGTTAGATACTATAGCCACTGCGAGAAAAGAGAGGCAGAAACATTTTGGAAAAAAAGGATTAGGATTTGGCATAAAGAGGATTTCAGTGATCCTCCATTACTTGTCCAACAAACATGGCTGACTTTCTGAATGTAATTGGTTTAACCACTTTTTCATGGCTTTAAGAAGAATAGGAACTAGTGGGATTACATTAATTCCTAGAATTTAGAGATTTCCTATATGAAAAAAAGCGTGAAAGTCAAGTTAAATAGCTTGATTGAACTGCCACACACAAACTGAAAAAAAATATGACCCACATAAAACCTCAAAAAAAAAAAAAAATGGATGTAAAAAAGAGATTTAATTCAAGTAATAACATAAGCTTTTTCCTAAAATGTTCTTTTAGTTTTCAGCATAATTGGTTTGTATTGTATTATTTCTTTCAATGTTTTATTTCGAGGATGTATGATTCCTGTATAAATTGATTAGGAGTATATAAGATTATATAAGTATAAGTATAATTAAGTATAATTAATTATAAGTATAAGTATAATTTATTAATAATAAATTATACAGAGGTATATATTGAACACAAAACAACCTGAATGACTATCTTAGTAAAATGACGAGGGTCCTTCTCTTTTTTCTTTCTCATAAAACCAGACTATACTTTAAGGTCATACTTTCATTTAGAGGGAGTTGGTGGTTCAATTCCCAGCTCTGGACGAATGTGGAGATTACATGTGAATGAATGAACATAGAGACATGAAAGGAAAGCTTTTGCAAACCGTGTATAAACAGAGTAATGTGGTCTCCCAAACATCCCACAGCTTCTTCATGGTAATGCATTAAATGTAATTGTTTATGTTACAAGATGTTACCATGTTACCAGAAACATGACAAACATGACATGGTGAGGATATTGTGTCTATTCCTGCATCAAAACTTTACTGTGAAAAAAGAGTGTTTGAAAGCTGCTGTTAAAGCAGGACCGCAGTATAAATCTTTGAAAGAAGAAACAAACACCACATTCTCAGTCTTGGAAAAGAAAAGAAAACATGAAACCGATTGTCTCACAGTTTCACAGTGAAGCAGTTCATTACAATGGTGACATTTGAGTCAATCACTTTTCTGACTTGAGCCGTTTAAATTTTTCCAAGATTATTGTTTTGTTTGTGTGTATGTTTGTCCCTGTCCAAATGTGTGAGGTGATGATCTGATGCCTGGTATCTGTTAAATCTGTGGTTGATGAGACAGGAGATCGACTGAAAGAAAAACAGGACATCCACTCCTGCGAAGGAAAAAAAAGAAAGAAAGAGGCATGCCGCTCAAACATGACTCATCACTTCAGAACAATTTAGACTGCAATGGGTGAAGTTTAGGCTTGTTCAAGGAATTTGGGAAATAAAATAACCGCTTCACTCTTCATTCACAGCGTGGCCCTTTGCAGTTTTTTAGGTAATGCATACATTTCTGCACGTACTACTTGTGTCATTTCTGTGTTCCTGCTCAGTCTAATCGTTTTAGCTACACATGGCAAATGAAGAACAGTAAAAATCACACTAACATTTTTTTCTTCAAAAAAGACTCACAGACAAACAAATATGTTGTCACATATTTTCTCTTTGTTCAGTTAATGTAATGGCACAAACTGTTCAGAGGATACTTCACTTTGTTTAGTGTTTGTTGTTTGTTGTTCTGTGTTTACAAACACAGATTTAACTTACCCTGTGATCTCAGACAAAAACATAAAAATGTAAGCAGAAATGGTTCTGTTATCCAACCGGCATTACAACCATTATATTACACAACAGACAATATTTACAGTAACCTTATTTTTTCTTCTCCCGATAAGCAACATCACTTTGTTTTTAAGCACAATATAGGCCTCTTAATCAACTACTGTTATTGCTATGTCTTTTTTTTTTCCCAGCGCAAGGAGTCATTCATTTCATACAGAAGAACAAAAAAAATCTGATGCCGATGACGATGATGATGAAGCGCTGCTCACACCAGTCTCATCAAGAAACAACAAACTCGGAGCACAAAGTGTAGCCAAGAGTAAAGAGAGCGCATATAATTAGATGGGCAAAGAATTGTATCAATATAGAATGCCTTTTGCCTCAATCGAGTGAAAGAATTGGTGAGAGAAAGACTCCCATGTTCAGGAAAACATGTTTCAGGGTCTGTAACTGAAACACTTTCATTGTGTTTTTCTTAAATGTAATGTGTAACGCTTGCATTCATGTAGGAGGAACGCAGAAAGAACGTTACATCATCCGACAAAACTTAGAAATGCTAAACTAGTGTTGGGTGACACTCGGACATTTTTTGATCATGTAATGCATGTTATTTATGTTATAAGTTCCAGAACATATTTTCCCATCTTCACATTCAGTTTAAGTCGTCCATTAAGCTTTGTTTTGAAGGACGTTATGAGTGATGTTCTTCTTTATACTGACAAGATAACAGTAAGTGGTGAAAATTAACATTGTTAATAATTTCTGGTGATTTTGAGAGGATTAGTTAGTAAAGATAAAACTGTGTTTCTACTCTATTCAACATTATACTGCTGTTGAGCTAACATACTAAACTATTAAAATATATATTGCTGTTAATGAAATGCATTTAGCCATTTGATACAAGATAAGACAATGGTCTACTCGAGTATGAAGTCTTTTTTTATGTGAATGCTTTTGTACTTAAAAACTTTTGTATCAGAACACTGAATTCAAGACAATATGACAGTAATCCAAAGTATGTAGAATATTACTTTCTTATTTTAAGATACTTTCATTCAGTATTCCATGGGCATATGTTACAAATTAAATTTTAGAACCATTATTCTGTAGTCGAATGCCTGTTTCTACGGCATTATAAACGCTGCGTACGCATAAAAGACAGTGTACGCCACTTTCTACGTGATCTGTGGGATTCATAAAAAGCAAACTTGCAATATGCAAACTCTGACCCATGCGTACGCATTGAAACTGGAGAAATGAGGAAACTTCAACTCAGATTATTGAGAAACAGAGTGAAATGAATACAGGCGAGCAAAATAAACCCAAATAAAACCAGTTTTACAATGAAACAGGTGTTTGGTTCATCTTTCCTGGAGACTGAATACAAACAGAGACATCTGTCACTGTAAACAAACCCTCAGACGTTTCTGTCATTATCAAACCATATTTATATGTCACTGAAATTCCTGAAATGAAATGGCGTCGCCACTGAAGGCGTTACCGATGCCTCAGTCGGGCAGATATGAGCAACAGTTTCTTATCATATATATAGAATTTTTTAAAATATGTTTATTACTTATAATATTATTATAATTAGTGTGTATGAACATGTCTGTGATAACAGTGTGTAATGACACACGGTGGCTTATTTGCCGCTGTTGGAGGATGTAGAGAATGGGAGAAGAAACTATTGGATAATTTCGAAGAATAAGTCGAACGTGTCGTTTTTCCTGCTTCAAAAGCACCTGTGAGGCTACTGTCAGATGGTCAGGATGTGCTCTTACATACAAACTTAAGGATCTCAGGGACTGTGGTGCATTTCCTGCTCTGGGCTGTCCTGCATCAAGCATGAATCCCTCCCTGTCCACACTTGGACCTCATGCACCCCCTTTCTTTTTTCCATAATGGAATATAACCTTGCATGCCTACCCGGTCCAGGTTGTTTATCTCAGCCTAGTCTGTGTCATCATCCTTGCGCAGGTGGGTTACCATTGTTTCTGTCCTGATGAGTCACTCATCCTTCCACCTCTCGGGAGACTCCAGGAGATGTTGGCATAGCACATTTGTCGTATCTGTAACGTGCCTGGTGCCCTCTTGTCAGTGATGCATTAGGGGTTGCTGTAGCAACCATTGGCCAAGCCTGTCTTTTTTATGTCGGTCAGCTGTCTACCATAGATGTTACAAACATTTAGAAATGGGTGTAGGCTTGACCTGGAGAGGAAGTCATCAGGGGAATTATTCTTTTAAAAATTTAAAATTTCATGCAGTATAGATCTATTCCAGTGTTAGTTGAAAGAAATCCATGGCTATTTCAGCTATTTCAACTAAACTTCCTGTTTAGGCAAACAGGAAGTGCTATTGCCTAATCCTGTATACTTTTAATAGTGACACTATGTCGACCACAACATTGTACATATTATTAAAAATGGGGCATGTACATTGATCAACCATGACATTAAAACCAACTGCTAAATATGGCTAGAAAAACAGCAGTGCCAGAAACTGTGTGTCTGATACCTTTTTATCAGAAAAACATAAACTTTTTCACCAATTTGTGCTACAGTAGATTTTCTGTGGTATCATTGGGCTAGCCTCTCCCCACGCCCATTAGTGATCCTTGGGCGCCCACGACCCCCTCATCGAACCGACGCACCCAAAAAGACATACTTCTGGAGAAGCTCTGATCCAGTCGCTGAGTCATCACAATTTGAGCATTGTCAAAGTTGGTCAGAGCCCTGTGCAGGCATATTTTTCCTGCATCCAACACAATCAAAAATAGGACTTCATTTTCACTCACTCCCTAATATATCACACCAACTTACAGGTGCCACTGTAACAAGGTTATTAAGTAATTCAGACTTGTCAGCGCTTCTATTGACATGGCAGATAGTTGTATCACACCATTTCAAAATTATAGCTCCTTTTATATCCCCCAAAGCATTATGGGAATGGTATTTTACTAACAGTAGAGCATGATATTCCTTCAAATAGATGCACTTCCAAGAATATACTAGAACTGCCAAAAAAAACCAATACAATCATTAATTATTCTATTCAATAAAAATCTCCACTTATTATGATTTTATTGTTTTTTCATCTCAGACCATCCCACCGACAGTATCGGCTCTTTGTTTTTTATCAAATATTATGTTGCATTAGAAAACAGTCACAATAGGTAGCTGGCATAATATCACAATTAAAATATTCAGTTTTTATATTTTATTTATTTTTTTCATCAGTATCCCTGCTCCAACAATTACATCTCAAACAGCCTTGCTAAAACACGTAAACACGTGTTCAACAAGTGCATCAGCTGCTCAGCCATTCATGTGACAGGCTCCATTTAACACAGAAAAACAAATTCAGCACGATATTCACCCCGTCACTCCCTCCCTCCATACCCCCCCCCCCCTCAATTCCTTGTCCCTCCACTGCCATCTCAGGTTTCTGTGCCACTGTGACAGACTCTGGGTTTATAAATAGCACTAAGCACCATACTGAGAATCTCGGCCATAAAAGGGGCTGGCTTCTGCTGAGGCACCTTGGGACAGCACCGTGATCACAAACTTCAGCGTTTGGTGCGGCAGATTCACTCAAAATACGGGGGAACACATTTCAATTTGGTCATGTGTGGGCTGTTTTTACCGGTAAAATCTGAATCAGTCTTGCATAAATACCTATTGACAAATAATAGAATGAAAGACGGAAGGATGTC
Organism: Lophius piscatorius; assembly: GCA_009660295.1. Classification (NCBI taxonomy): domain Eukaryota; kingdom Metazoa; phylum Chordata; class Actinopteri; order Lophiiformes; family Lophiidae; genus Lophius; species Lophius piscatorius. The sequence continues at coordinate 51,486 of VRLP01002226.1, forward strand.
CACATGTGGGAGTGGGTAACTGGGAAACAAATATAGCCACATTAAATCTCATCCACAGCTGACATTTATAAAAACAATGTTTTCCTCGGAGAACTCTGGGAGTATCACATTTATACTTTTAGTTTGAGTGCCATGAATTTCCAAGAACTCCTGAGTGAAAGGAACCTGACAACAGGTCTGACAGCTGTGGGCTGAATGTGTATGAAGCCAAATAGAAAACAATGATGGGAATAGTGCAGAAAAACACCAAGAAATTCAATGAAGTTATCGCATAAATGTGAAGAATGTTAAAGTTTTCTGTTTGAGTACAGGAGATGGATCCCTCACAAGAAGATTGATCCAACTATAGGTGACGTTTAAATGTATAGTAGTCAGGCTGTGATGTGAGTACATTTTTACCAAAATTGAATTTGTGTTGATGGACTTTTTTTTTATGCATTTGCACACAGCTATCAATATACGTTAGGAAGGGGAAAGTGGGTCTAATTGAGGTCTTAGAGCTAACGCTGCATACACAAAGTAAAGAAATGCACCTTGTGGGGCACCTCAGTGATTAAGATGCATGTCATATATAATGATTTCAATTTCCCAAGGGCAGCACTTGGTGTAGTGTGTCGAAATGTGGCCTTACAGCAAGAAGGTTCCGGGTTCAAATCCACCTCTCTGGCCTTGGGGTCCTCCTGTTTGGGGTTTGCATTTCCTCCTGTGTGCGGTCTAACTGGGCTCTGCTGGATCTACTTGCTCGTATGTATGAATGCACACTAACCAGCGCTCTCTGTCCACTGGTGAGAGTGTGTATACCTGTCTGTGTGTCGGGGTGGAACTCCGCCGTGAGCGATACAGGGAGCAGTGGAGAATTGTAAACGGGCCACCATGTACAGACAGAAGTGACATGACATCGTGTAAATAAGATAACTAATATCTATTCAGTTTGTTTAATGAAAGGTCTATACCTTGGCATTACATGAGGTATTTTTCTGTTGAAAAAACAAAATAGATGCATCTTTGACTCTTAAAACAAGTGAGTTTAATTGAATTTAAGCCATAGTAAAAGATTTCAGGATTATGTAATTGTGTTAAGTATTTTAAACATAACTGTGTTTAGTATATGCAATACTCAGTGTGCTCAGTAAACCAAACATGACTTTGTTTATTATTATTTTTGATTCATCATAACAGTATGGTGTAGCACTTAATTACAATATTGTGGTGCATCTGATACAATTAAGTAAATACAACATTTTATTTTACTTTAGAGTGTAGCTTTGCACCTTAAAAGCTTCAATATTAACATAGGAGTAAGAAATTAAAACAGTTTAACTTTGTTTCATGCGCTTAACATCAACCTCTGGTGATAAATGTATATAATTTGAAAAAATAGTTACATTCTGCAAAATAATAGTTGGATTTATGCACCTAGATGAAAAATATATATCTAAGGAGTTTATTTTCATTGTTGGCATGCTATAGAGGAAATACATTAGAAACAAAGCATCTCTTTAAGGTCTTTTTTTGGAAGGAGGGGGAGCAGAACCCCATGTTGTGTGAAGCGGGTCAGGCTCTATTGTTTGGAGTTATGTACATGGTGGAGCCGGTATGTGAACACATATATGTGTGTGTGTCTTTGTGACGAGTGGAACATGTTGGATGTGGGTCAGGCTAACCTCAGGAATCCCTGGCATCCATATTTTCCGTGCACATGTTTATACAGCAAATGTGTGTCTCTTTTCTGTATCTGTCTGCACAGCATGAATCCAAGGATTAAAATCATCTCAAAAGAGATTAAGTGCAGAACCAGCAACGGGACAATATAGGATTGATTTCACTTACACTAAACAAATCAACTCAGAACAACATATTCCAATAAAGTATATAGATTAAAATAAAGTATCATTTCAAAACGTTTGGGAGGAAGTGCTTGACATGTGTCCTTGATGGACGCCTCCATCCCTTCTTTCTTTATGGTTAGAAAAAGCGGAAGCAAGTATCCACACCCCAGGGAAAGGCAAAGGAAGAACATTCCTGGGACATTGAGCAGCCAAAGAAAGCGTCCATTTTGGAGATCTGTGCATCTAGTAACCAAGCCTGTGAGAGAAAGGTTCATAAAAACATGAGGTTTTACAACAATTTACACCACCAGGGAAAATTAAATGGTCAAAAATCCCTTTCGGCTACTTCATCTCATGACAAACAACAGCCGAATTGCATAAAACAAAAGGTCAGTGAGTCCAAATTCAAGCATGATGAAGAAAATAACTCTAACAATATACTAACCACGCCACGGCCTCTGAGGGCACAGGCCTAGCCACTGTCGCAAAGTGCTTGCTCACGGAGGAATTTGTTGGGTCTCTGTAGATAATTATATAAAGAGTTTGGTCTAGACCTGCTCTTTCTGGAAATCAACTTGAGACAATTGTTGTTGTAAAATTGGCTCTATATAAATAAAGTTTGATTGATTGATTGACCAGGACCACAGCTGTGTTGGTGATGACTTCCAGGCCGAAGCTAGAAGCAACAACAACGTGCGCAGGTACTGATCACTGTCACAGAAGAAGAAATGTGACCTCTCTATAACGATGAAAGAACAGAAACCTTCATTTTAAGGCCGTGTTAAATTATAGACACTTCCTCCAAGAAGTACTTTTCCTCAGAAAAGCCGTGAAAGCTATAATAAGACATATCACAAAGCCATCGCACCCTTAGGCCTCAAGCAAGCAAAATTAGAAGTTGTGGCAAAAACAAAAAACTTTATGATGATAAAAAGATGAGGTTCAGGTAGCAAATGGTCCAAAAGCAAGAGAATCCATTGAGACTTGATTACAAAAAAGAAAAAAGGAAAATCAAATAACAGAAAGGCTCTAGTAATCCATATTATGATATTTAACAAAATATTAAACTACAATATCAATTATCCAAACGTAGACTTTGATTGGTTACAAAGCTCACTTAAAGGTGCAGTGTATGAAATTTAGTGGCATCTCACAGTGAAGTACTAGAATGCAACTTATATTACCATCAGCTCACCCCTCCCTATCCAAGAATCTACTGTGGCCTTCAATTGTCCAAATGATGTCATCGAGTAAATTCTCAAGTGACGAGATTCCTCCTTTAAATAGATATATTTAGTAATTGTATTAAGTTATTCCCTCTTTAAAACTTTAGGCCAAAGTTTATATGTAAGATAACCAACATTATAATTTATTTGATGTCACAATTTATTAATAAGCATAATCAAAAACAATGGAGCATGGGACAACGGCATCCAATAAGGTACACTTGAAGAATGGTGAAACCGTTGAGATAAAACAGTGAGGTCCATGCAGGATATCAACTCGGCACGTGACAGATAGCTGCACGGTTCTGGAATGATTGGTACCCCACTAGTGGGTTCTTCCATTTGTGGGTACACATTATCAAATCAAAACATTGCATTCCCATTGGGTAGTACCCCCTTGTGTTTACAAAGATGATGATGAAACCATCATCGTGATGACGAGGAAGAGGTATTTAGAAATAAAAGTATTTATAATCAAATCAAAAATAATATCCAATAAAATCTATTTATCATGAAAATGAAAAAAAAAATAAACTTCATCATGATTAATGGAAGTTACGTAAGACAAATTTCTTCGTTTATTTAACTAATGTTGGTTGAGTTATATATGTTACGCATTTTACAATTTATTGATAACTAATGATTAATGATTATAATCATTATTTCCTTATGTCTTTTCCTTGTATTTAATATGGGAAATATTGGGATATATTAAGTAAGCGCCACAGAAGAGTGGCTGCAAAAATCTTGAAAACAAACATCTTAAAAGAAAATAAATCCAAAAATGTACTGCCATTAAATGTAAAAAGGGTGAAGTGTCTCCATAGTACAATCGTATGTTAACCATTCTCAGCTTTAATGAAACTAAAACCTATATTAATCGGAACACAAGATTTGGTTCAATGAAAAGGAAAGTTTTCTTTTAATATCACTGTTTCCGTGTCTTTGAATAAAGCAAAAAAGGAGACAGGCTATTCAAATGATGAAGTGATTTCTGGAGGAGCAGGATATTGGTCTGCTACAAAGAGGAGAGATCTGCAGATGCTTTTAGCTGTGGGTTATCCAGTCACAAAGACATCAAACTGAGGCAAGCATGAATCATATATATATATATATAATCAATTAATCATTAATTAATCTAGTCTTTTTCTCAGATTTTATACAAAAAAAAAAGGAAGGAAGGGATATTTTTGGGTCATTTTTAAGAATCAGGCGGTGAGAGAAGTTTTTTCTCAGAGAGGGAGAGAAAAAAGCCGAGGCGTGGTTTATTGTGACTGAGGCTGTAGTCAGGGAGTTCCACTTCCTCAGTCATGACCTCATCATGCGGTCATATCCACGGGATAGCAACGGTAAGCAATGCACATGATGTACACACATAAGTTCCCACAAAATGTGTCTCACTGAATCTCAATAAATGAATAATAGAACTTCGAAGTCATTAATACCCTTTCTACGAGGGCTGCATGATACAAGCTTCTTTTAGAGAGAAAGGGTAACCAGAAATGGAAATAAATTTAGCACTAGACCAGGGTTTCTTCTGATTTAATTGAGGTCTGCACATTCTGACCAAAATAGCAATTTACCCTTAAATGCCATGTATTATGTTATTACGCAACATGCAGTCTTCCTTAAAACTCTTTTTGTCATGTCTCTGGTCTCATCCTGTTGTTCCCTGTTTTATTTTTGTCTCACGTCTCTCTATAAAGATCCTGTCTTTGTTTAACAGTGGCGAATGAAGTATTCAGGTCCTTTACTTGAGTAAAAGTACTAATACCATAGTGTGGAAATACTAGTTAAAGCCATACATTCAATATCACACTTAATTAAAAGTATGAAAGTATTTCCAGTTAAATCTTACCAGTTTTCACTTGTGCTGTGTTTTTCTTCCTTGTCTGTTTATTCTGTTAGCCTCTTGTTTCTTCCTCCATTGATTGTCTGCCGTCATTAGCTCCAGTAAGAGTTGAGCGTTAACGACTTCAAAGCATCATAAACTCAATTACTATTAACGAATGATTATTTATTTTTTAGTGTTTTCAACCGTCAACAGGATGTTCAGGATCTGTCTCCTCTGTGAGGCCCAGAGCAGAACACATAGAACAAAAACAACTCAATTGTAAATACTGCAGGAAAAAAAATCTCAGGACCCAAACATATCAACACCAATCTGTTCAGTCACTGCAACATAATCACACTGCTAAGTAAGAAAAGTTCACAGCTTTTAAAGAGAGAGATCAACAAGCGCCAAAGAGCTCTACAGTGCTGTTGCACCGTACCATTGTGAAACTGTTTTAATAATAGTTTCAAAAATGGTGGTACCGATACGAGTTAGATAGAGATAGAAAGAACTTCATTAATCCCTACTGGGAAATTTGGGCGTTACATCACCTCCAACATTGTAAAGTGACAATAGAAAACAATAAAGACATATAAACCTGTTTTAAAGGTAAACAGGTTCTTTCATCACAACGAGATAAATAAGGTATAAATATGGCAAAAGAGTCCAAACTCCAGCAGAAAAAAAGCTATATAAAACTGATAAAGCTATAGTAATTGCTTCTATATTAACACTCAAAATACTCACAATGATAAGCTTCACAGAATTTCTACCCAACTCTGTGGTTCCAGTCAAGGTTTAGCATCTTCAGGTTTATTGGTTTGTTTTGTTCACTGTGTTTCCGGCCACGAGCAGATGTTTCCAAGATGAAACGATTGTTTACTATTAAACCAGCACCAAACCGCAGAGACATAATGGAGCAATTAGCGGATAGGCGCTGGTGGAGACCAAATACGGAGCAAAAAGAAGGAAAACGTTGCAGGTGCTACTAGAAACAAAGTCCACAAATGGTGAAATACAGTTCCCCGTCTGCTAGACAAGTAATTATGTATATAGATGTTTTTATTTTTTTATAATCTTTTCATTATTTTATTACCTATGTTTTACTTAATTGAACGCAAATTGTTGATTTTTAAACGTCGTTTATTTAATTATGTTATGTTTAATTTATTCCGGCTTCTTTTATTGAGTCAATTTCCAAGATGTTAAAAGCAATTAAAAATGCTCTTTTATTGTTTAGCAGTAGAAATGTCAGATGTCCACGAAGGCTTTTATAGCATCACTGAAAAACAGGAGAAACAAAGCGATGTGTTGAAGAAAATGCCAAAGAAAATAGAGAAAAACATTGAGTCACGCCACAACGTGTTTATTTCTCTCATAAAAGCAGACCACCAGAATCTTTCAGAAAAGAACTCTTAATGCAGCAGAGCTTGCAATCAATTTGATTTTGTGTTTTAAAAAAGCAACAAACTCCTTCTTGCATCTAACTTACTGATATCTATTATTTTCCTGTATTTACCACGTCTGCTTCCAGGAAAGGTTCAACCCAAGACAAATGGTGTGCCCCATTTGTGATGGAAACCTCTAATGCAAACATCAGAATCTAGTATATAGTGTATATATAGACCACAGCTGCAGAACCACACTCTGGTTCTGGACTGATAAAGTAGGGCATAACTGTGTCTGGCTGACTAATGCTGGCCTGGTGGTGTGATGAGGTGTGATGAAGGACTAAGTTTAATGTCAGTTGAGGTCTGGTTTCAAAGCTGTACCTTCTGCCCGGAGGTTCATAACAATAAAATGATGCTATGAAAGATGAGAACATTCGATAACCTCACAGCTATCTCTATTGGTTAATCTTAAGAAATAAAGTTTCTCAGGAAGAGATTGAAAAACAAGATTTTAAGGTTAACTTCAATTTTGAGTGGTTATTAATAATTTCTTGCATGTTTAGTAAAAACAGGATCTCATCTCTAAATCACATTAGCTTCTTGGATTAGTTTGCTGACACAAAGAACAGCAATGATCATGCTGAGCACGGAGAACTTGAGACGTTATGTTCCGGAAAGGGTGGCGAAGGTCACAGACGGAAGAGATGAGATTTATACTGCTGCTACTTGCTTTGTTTCTTTTTTTTCCCAATTGTAGACACATTTAAATGTATTATTTATTATATTATTACATTTATATTACTTCTAGGCAGCATGGTGATGCAGTATGTAGAACAGTAAGAAGGTTGTACTTCTGCATCCTCCCACTATCCAAAAAACATGCAATCTTACACAACGTTTACTCCATTTATGTGAACTAAGGATTTTAAGACTGATATTATAAACTTTAATATCTATTTCCAATTAAGGTTTTATATTCGACCAACTTAACCACTTCAGTTTTTACACAGGATGAAACTGAAGTGGTTTAATCCATGTTTCTGCTACAATAAACTAATTCTGTATAAGAGATTCAAAATTTAAGAAAATTAATTTGTCCACAAGGTGCTATTTTAAGGCAAAGAGTGTAATTAATTGCAATGTAGAAGTTAAGGAATTGGCAAACGTCTATTCCGTGACACAGCTGGTAGCTCAATAAAGGTAGACAAAAAATAATGTGACAAGGCTTCGCTGGCACTGTTCAAAATAGCAGAGAAAATTCTTCATTCCACCCGTTTATGCAGATCCTTTTAAAAAAATTACAATTTCTAATGTATCTTTTATCCCCAGTTTTGAGGGCCGGACCCGTCTAATGTATGAGACACAAACATTAAACATAAACTAGGCCTACACTGTCGTTACCAACAGCAAGCTTATATCCCGAAAAGCCCCAAACTCCTGCATTGTGCAAGCAATCACCCTGATTGAACGTGATTGAATAGTTTTTTTTCGTTAAAACAAAAACTCCCTTGTTGAGTAAAATACAAACAATTACAGAAAGTAGAATGTGATATAAGCAAGAAAGAACTCCTCAGTTCCATTCATATACACCCAATTTGGCCTCATCAGACGGTTAGTAGGTTATCTCGGGAAAAAAAAAATGTTTTGTAAAAAAGATATGATACTAATACATTGAAATATGATATACGCAAGATAAATCTCCTCGAGTCGATTCATATGCACCCAATTTGGACTAAATTTGACGAGGGGTTCAGAAATTTTGGCCCAGAAACTTTTAGATATAAAGCTCCCTTTGGTCGCAGATATATGCAACTGAGTTTTCGCAAAAAAACAACAGCATCCAATTTGTTCTCCCACTACGGTCTGTGTAAGTACAAAATATGAAACTGATCCGTGAAATAGTTTTTGAGATATTGCCTTAACACAAAGGATTGGGTCCGCGGTGGCGATGACAATTACATAATACCCCCGCCTTTTCCGAGATAAAGCTAGAAAAGAATGTTCCATACACATACACAAAAACCTCTTTTCACTAAAGCTTAACTCTATCATGTTTTACTTCATAAAATATCATATATTCAATCATCGGAGGAAAGAATCTTATTATGAGGAAGCCTCACTGATGTCTCTCTGCTGGATGATTTACTGCAGCTCTGACCCTCAGATTTATCCAATGTGGCAACCAAGACGGTACGTAACGTCAACCACCTAGAGAGACAATGAAAACCGAACCTGCTGCAGCCAGATTTCATTCTGCAGCCCGGTTGTCATGTTTAATGCAAAAGAAGAAGAGCCTTTCAGGAATAATTTCCAAGCAAAGGCATCAGCAGAATGAGCTTCTAGCAGAGTCACTGCTGTTCATGCGCGGGTAACGGAAAGAGCAGTGTGGCGTCATCTGAGAGACTGCAGAGGTAATCAATTACCTGGTGCAGGAAGAAACGCAGGATTTTAACTGGTTAAATGCTTCTCATCAGTAGAAAAACATGCAGAGACGCTCACAGAAATCCAGAATGAATGACTCTGATACATAACCAGAATAGAACAGAAGACCCAACATTGTCCAATACCATAAAATACGATTGGATACAGTGTGATATACCTTATTGTGTCCTTAGAGACATTTTCTTGTTGCTGCATATAACAAACATTGTTCCATAATTAATAATAACATCATAGAAAGAATAAAATACCTCATTGGTAAAATACTCCACTGCAAGTGAATGCCCTACATTCAAAACTTCATGGCCCTCAATGGTTAATCAAAAAGAAAAAAGAAAAAAACTAAATTAAGGACTTAAAATATCAAAGTAATAGTACTCATCAAACAGTTACAGTTACAGATTTTTCCATCATAGGAAGTTTCTGGGTTACTATTAAGTTTACTGCATTAGTGCTTTTCTATATATTACTGCTTTTAATGTTAAAGGTTGAGGTAATCTAACTAGTACTTGAATCTACACTGTTATCATCAGTTTTCATAATCAAAATCAATACAGTTGGAGAACCTTGATTTTACTGGACAGGATGGATACAAAAACTGTAATCTGAAAAGTAACTAGTAACTACTGCTGACAGAAAATGCAGTAGAGTAGAAGTGCAAAAAGTGCAATATTTCCCGCAGAGATAAAGGGAACTAGGATCACAAAGGAGTATCAAATGGAGATAATCAAAGTAAAAGTGCCTCAAAGTTGTACTTCAGCACTTGAGTAAATGTACTTCATTACTTCCCACCACTGCATATATCTCATCGAAGAAAAATAAATATTGAACATTGGCTGCATATTTCATTTTGGAACAGTATTGTACAAACTGCCATTTTGCACAGCACAGTAGTGATGCACATTACGACATAGTGCAATATTTAAGGCCCAGATAAATGTTCTGTTATCCATTATTATCATGAGTTTTCTTGTCCTGTCTCCTGCTTCGAACGAAGTTCCAATCTGTCAGCCATCATTTGAGCTCTAATATTAGAGCCTGTGGGTCCTGTGACGGAGATGGGGAGTGGGGCACGTGCTCTTCAAAAGAGGAGGACATCGGGACGCATCTGTTCGTGATTCCCCTGAGGTTGTACTGACACATCAACAAAAACATCCAGTCCATAGCGCAAGGCAGCATGGGTAGTGCAGAGACGAGTCCAAGAGAATACAAACAGAAACAGCTGAAGGGCTGAAGTTAAAACACCAAATTCAAATAAAATATAGACACATTACATTGTGGGAAAGGCGTGAAGCTTCTTTTTCTAGTGAGTAACAGAGTGAGAGAGCTAAAATTGAATATTGATCAATTAAAAATGAATAAAAGCCAGAGGAAGTAAATGCCAATGAGCTCCCAGAGGACACTGGGAGAGTGTGGATCAGTGCCAAGCAAATTATGAATCCTAGTATGTGGACAGAATGATCAGCCCAACTCTGCCTCTGATTGGCATGTGGGCCCTGAGAGGGGAACAAGTTATTAGATTTTGAGGCTTATCTGGAGGATAGTATTGATCGAAGATTATTTTTTATGGCAACATCATGACCCGCCTTACTCTGCTTCTGATTGGCTTGTCCCCCATACCATCTTCCAGAGGAGCGCCAATCTAATGAACAGCGAGCCTTCCAAGGGTCTGCTTTTTATTGCAACCTATTTAAAATGTTGTGAGTTGTAATGCCTACAGTTTTACCCCGGCAAAGACATGGTACGGATCACGCAACCTCCTCCAACTCTCATGCATTTTTCTGCAGAGAGAAACTGAAAAATTCAATAGAATCTCTTACAATAGAATTCCTCTTTTAAGGAACAGCCCTCAGATAACTTATGCTGTGATTTGACGCTATATGCCATGACAAATACCAGTGATTTGACTTGAATTGGAGTTTAATTCGAACTAGCTCACCTGATTGCTGCCAGTAACTATCTCTACATATCAGAATCTGAACGGCTGTAACGATGTATTTAGAATAACAGGGAAAAGCCTGAGCAGTTTGGGTAATCCTGTTTAGAGCAAAACAATCATTATGACCATCAATTGGTCCAAAAGATCGTCAGCTATTAAAGAAACACAAAACGTTGTGACAGTAACTTCTGTCCTCTGAAGGAGAGGAATAAAGCACCATACTTTAAGTATAGGATTCCACACTAATCACACCTACCCATTTTCTATAACCACTAATCCTGTGCAGGGCTGTGGGTAGCTGATCCCAGCTTGCATTGGTCTAGAGGCGAGTCACCCTGGACAAACCGCAAGGTAACTCACACGGCCGACACATAGAGACAAAAAGACGTTCACAGTGATACCTGCAGGCAACTTAGAATCGCCCATTCACCTGGTTTTTGCATGTTTTTGGACTGGAAGGAAAGTGGAGAACCCAAACAAACAGTAGGACAACATGCTAACTCCACACAGAAAAGTCACGGGTCACCAGCTGGATTGGATTTCAGAACCTTCCTGCTGTGAAGCTGTGCTATAAACTATGCAACCGTGCTGCAATGCAAAAACAATGTTCTTTAAAATGGGCAGGCCAGAAGAGGGAATTTTTATTATTTCACATGGAAAATGACTCAAATAATGAAAGTTCATTAAAATAGTTGCAAATTTTTTTCCTTAAGATTCGCTGACTTGTCACTTTAGCTTTAAAGTTATTTCTTTTCTTTTTCTTATGAAGTAGATATCGCCTTAAAGGTACATTTTGCCAATTTTAGACATTTTCTCAACTTGTCTGTAGAAAACGCCCTCATATGTGACATCTTAACATGTTTATAACTGAATTAAATAATTGTTTAACATCACACAGTAAGAATTATAATTCCTTGCGTTGCCCTGGAATTTAACATTCAGACAGATAAAGCGAATCCTGTGTTCACCCTATCGTAGTGCAACATGAAATTCTTATTAATATCACGAATTCGTTTTCAAACAGAACTGATTTAGTAATTTATGTGACTAAACATATGTGAGCTAGTCTGCTGTGCAAAATATTTTGCAAAACTTCATATATCTGCTGTCAGATTGAATAATTATCTGAGTGAATGAGAATTCCCAGAAACACTTTTGTGCTTCGTTTGGATATAAAATGGTAGAATAACACAACTTGTATGAACAGTCGACTAGGTTTATACGCAAAGTATAAAGTACATTTTAAGATTCAGGAAATAATGGAAATATATATATATATATATATATATATTTAAGATTTTTTATTGTACATCTGCGTTGTTTGTTCTCATTTTATATATGAGAACAAACATGTTCAAACTTGTATATTAATACTATCTATGCTCAGTTAATACTTAAATTATTGTCTTAACATTTGACCATTTTGAAATCAAATTCACGATTGATCAGCAGAATCAGAATTGGTATTGAATCGATTAAAATCCAAGCATGCATTAAGTAGGTTCGGCCCGAAATTGCTGCGACCCGCCGTTACTGAGCACTACTTAACAGAATTCTAACATTTGTTGAAGGCCTAGGAAAAACATTCTGATTGAAAAAGAGGTCATCTCTTCATCTGCCTGTATTTCCTATTAATCCTCCATATTTGCTCTAAAATAGAGCAAGTATGTAAGAATTCACGCCGAAATCTATATAAAATGCGACATTCATTTTGTGAGGGTCTCACACGCTCTTTATAGGATTACGTTGCAGACCGGATTTTCATTATCAATACCCCCATTCATGTATTTTCTGAACGTTAGATACGAGGAGGAAGATGACTAAGCTCTGAGGAATCCTCATCCGTCTCTTTCTTCTAACTGGGTAGCGGAATGGAGCCTTTCCTCTCTCTCTTCCCGTCATGGCTGTGATTTATACCATCTGGTTGCACACACTGCTGACGTGGAGTTCAGGGGCGGAGAGCGATGTTCGGCTCCGTCTCCTCCTCATCCTCCTTCTCCTTCTTCAAGGATCCACACAAACCCCAGCAGTCCTACCTCAGCCTCCTCTCCTCTTCAAATTTCTACCCGAGTTATTGCCGCCGTTCCCGTCCACACCCGACCCTCCCACCTGCATTTACAAGCATTCAAGCCCCCAGGACGCAAACACAACACAGTTGGCAGAGCTGTCAGAACTTGATCGCAGGAGCAGAGAGGCGCTTTGTCTTCTAGAGTTCTGAGTCCTAGACGGGTCCTCAGACGCTAAAAGAATCAGTAAACGCTTTGTTAAAACCGTAAAACAGGACTAAACCACCTACGATGTAACGACTACATGATCAATCAATTCACTGATTAGCTGAGGGACATGATTTGGAAAACATTAGTAGCTAGTTGGCAAAGCGTCCCTTGGTTACTGTTGCTATGTCAGTCAAACGTTCCATCTCATGCTGCTCATGATCGCTGTTTGTAAACACAGATGGCAAAATAACGCTGCGATGAAGGCCCTTCTCTACGCCGCCGTTGTTTGTTTATACTGATCAAAGCAATGCCGGTACAACAGAACAGCAGGTTATTTTTAAAAACCATGCCAGCATTCTAGAAGCAAAAGAGATGTGACTTGCTGTGTAACGCCGCAGCGTCTGCATCTAGCTCAATGTTTTACATACGTGACGAGCAGCGCTCCGTAAACAATGAAATACCACCTTGATAACAATCGGAATTTAACTTTCCTGTCACATGGCGGTTGATCTCCTTCTCTCCTCATTGGGTTAGGAGCTTTCAAACCTCACTTTGACAATTTGGGTGGATTTTTTTTTCCTCTCTAAGTTAGCCGCTAACTTCTAATAGCGTCTCTTTGGGTCTTGACTGATGCATCATCAAAATTTCACAACCAGATCTTATCCCAGCAGTTTGGGACTTTCCCATTTAAACAAAATGTCAATTCAGTGCTGTTACTATCTTCAGTGCTGGCTCAGAGGGGGAAAACAATAGCCGCCCATCATGTCTTTGTAATGTTTATACAGGACTGTGAGGCCAGACAAAGGCGGAACAGTCCCTTTTTCAAAGGGCGACTACAGTCTACTCTTATATCAGAGACACTAAATAATGGAAAATATTTTGCAAAACAAGAAATCTGTTTAATAAGTGCGAAGGCTGGCGATTTGTACATTATGAAAGGGAAATATCTATCATGTTTTCTGTCAGCAGATTTACTTTGTATGCATGTGATGGCTATGCAACGAGTTCCCTGATCAGAGCAAACATCTCAAGTCTTACAGAACACCCGCACCTCTTCAGGGAAAACATCAAAGCCGTGTGTGTTGAATAAAAAGGCTTATTGTTAATCAATAAACAGCAATCCACTCATGCTAATGACGCAGAAGAGTCAGACCTGTTACTTTGCCTTTTGCTGTTACTTAACTACAACTTTATTGTTTTTAACTACTTATGGGATTTTAATGAACGTTTTCTGCGCTTTCTTTTTTCATACCAATTTGAAGATTTCCAATGCAGTGAGCATACTATCGTATACCAGAGTCCACGCCCTAGCTTGTTATTACTCCATGTAAAAGTAAAAGAACTTTTGTTGTCGCTGAAAACAACACTATCTTGTTTAGACAAGATAGTGACCTAAACACGTCTTTGCAAGCAGACATTCCTTACATTTATGCTCTTGTATTTTTGGTTTCAAGAGATAGAGAATACCGTTCCATTTCAATTGATTCGGTTAAAAAAATTCAAGAATGATTTGAATTAAATAAGAGTTTATTGATACCAAAGCCATTGTTCATACCCTTATTGTTCTCTATGTCTATTTTCTGTATTAAAAAAATCCCAAATGAAGACCACACAGGTTTTCTGTGTCACAGAAATCGCATAAAAAGTGGTCATACACTGTACTATTTTAATATCTGTTGTGTTTGATTGCAACTCACACTGTACAAACAAGCAATCTGCCGAAGTTCAAAATTGGTGTCCTCACACTGCAAAGTCCGATCGTCACACACACACTGTATGGCCTGTTGGCTCCTGTAGCCCATTGTTGCTTTTGATAACCATCAGTAAAGATACGTTTGATCGCACCGAGGAAAGAAGAAGTTTTTTTCGCTAGCAACATGCTAAAAGGACAGAAATTAGTTGCCTTGATCTTTTTTGCCAACCTGTGTGCAGAACCAACCCCCCCCCCACCACACACACACACACACACACACCCCTCCCCGCCCCGCCCCGCCCCCCAAAAAGAGAGGCACTAACAAATATGGACTCGTAGGTGGCTAGGAGATGGACAGTATGGCTTTTCCATCTTCCACAAAAAATTAGAGGTAAGGGAGCAACGTTTTACTATATAGCATGTTAACTGAGGACCTTTCTTTTTTCTTCCTTGCTGAGCTTGATACCAGTCTTAAACTGCACTTCCTAACTTTTGCCTACTTATTATCTATTGTACGCATGATGCACTGTGTCACCGTGACAGCCAAAGACGTTCAGTAGCCACTTCACAAAGGCAAAGTGAGACAAAGTGCGCTGACCTCCGCTGATCGAGTCGTAGTTCTGCTTTGACTATGCGAATGCCTGAGTCGCCTGAAGAAAATATCTGACATGTTAGCGTCCAGGAGAACTCAGTCCTTTGGTCCCCAAGTACATTGCACGACAAATGACGAGCACAACGAGCCCTAAAGGTCGGTCCAGCGGGCGTGAGATTTAAGATCGAGCTGAAAATGGGCTTAAGTCTGAGTCTTAACAAAGAAAAAAGGAGAAAGAAAAGAGATAAGCTTGCCTCCATTGTGTCAATGTTAATGCAACCTAGGATATTTGCATACAGTGTAATGTAATTAAAATTAAGCTCTAGTGAATGTTCAGGCAGAAAGGCAGTCCCTTTGCAGAGTGGTAGCATAGTTTATGTCTCATACCATCCACTTTACCCAACATCATTAATGTTCAGTCTGATTTGTCTCGAGCCATCAATAGAAATATTTGCTGTTCTCATCAGCTGGTCACATTCGTCCAACAGCCTATCATCGCGCTCCTGTCTTTCCAAAAGTGAAATTCTCTGTATCTGTAGTTCGTTCATGCTGCTGTTAGGGTCACCTTACCCATCATAGATTTACCAAATTCATCATCTCATCAGCTTCATGAGTCTCAACAGAGTCACCAGCCGCCACCACCAGCTTCTGGATTTTTGCTGCTGCTACCCAAACCTTGGATCACAATCTCCCCGAAGAGTCTGAGCCCAAAAGACACTCTGTCACATTTATTATCCACATCATCTGCTTCAATAAGTAATAATTTATGGCCCAATCTGAGGTCATTTCTTTCCTTTCTTAAATTGTGTGAGAGCATAGCGGTAAATCAAACAGCAGGGAAAGAAGTTCTCTAGGACATAATCTAGATTTCCCAACCGGCTGAGATGTTGAATGTGAGCCAGGCACATAACGTCAGCATGGCTGTGAGGCCTGCCGGGCCAAATGGAGTCCACCTCCCATGATTGTTTCTACAGAGGAGCATTTAACTCTACACTGTGACTCTGACGCAAAGCCACTGAAGTTGCAGAAGCTGTAACAGTGACACTGCAAATATCAGAAGAGAGATGTTTTCATCTGGGTTGGAGAAGAAATAGCATACACAATTTGAAGCGAGGGGAGGGATTCTTTTTGTCAATATCACACAATAGATGAATTGTTTCAGTGGTGGTGCCACTCCTATCGAGATTTTTGAGCAGCAGACAGGAAACCCACCACTTTTTGACTGTTTCCAGAAGGCGTGAGAGACGACAGAAGAGATGAAGTTAGGAGGGTGTGTGTTTACGTGTGTGGATGGTTTGAGAGATTTGATGTCTTCATGATTTAGAGCAAGATTAATCATTTTGATACAGGATTATGATCCGTCACACAGCTCTGCCTGAACACTCGGCTGCAAACAAACAAACAAACAAACAAACCCTTTTCCTATCTTTCTGATTTTTCTTTTCTACAGGATGAGATTTGAAGCTCCCAGAAAGGAGTCAGAGTGAAAGAATGTGACTATTTATCTAACGCCCCTACCTTTTATGGCGTTGAACATTCCTGATAACTTCACATGCTGCTTGTCGGAGCTCTCTGCAACCAAAACACGCTTTGTTGTTCAGCTTATTGATGTATGAAAAAAAGCATGAGGAGTAATAAATTACATATGATTTTACAGTAAACCCTGATCGGCCAAAACATTATAACCACCTGCCATATATTGTCTAAGTCACTCTTTTGCAGACAATACAGCTCTGACCCGTCGAGACATAAAGTAGATTCTAACGGACCTCTGAAAGGTGTACTCAGATTCCTGACACCAACAGATCCTTCAATTACTGTTTGTTATAAGATACAGCCTCCAAAAATCAGTCCTTTTGTCATACACATTCCACAAATGTTCAATTGGATTGAGATTGGGAAAGGGAATGTCAACACCTTGAACTGGTGAACAGAACTTTGTCCAAGGCATCACAACTTTCCTTCTTACCAGAGCGCTCCCAGGTGCCATGCACACATGCCCCCAGCCATCAACATGTTGTCAAAGAAATGTGATTCATAAGACCGGACATCCTCCAGGATCCAAGTCCGATGCATATTTCCATTGTTGGAGCTTTCAGCAGCGGATGGGGGTCTGCGTGGCACTCTGACCAGTTTGAGACCACACAAGCTCTGACACTGTGTATTCTGACTAGTAGCATCATTTCTTCAGTTATTTGCAGAAATTACAGTTGCTCCTTTGTGGGATCAGACAACATCGGTTTGCCTTCACTTCCAACGCACATCATTAAGCCCTAGGTGTCAATTACCCTGTTGCCGGTTCACCAGTTGTCCGTCTTTAGACTTCTTTTGATATGTACTAACCACTGCGAATCAGGAAACGAAACCTGCAGATCTGGAGTCGCTATAAACTTTAGACAATATATTCACTTGCCGCCTGATATATCCCCCACTGACAGGTTCCATGGTAACGAGATAAACAATATTATTCTGACTTGACCTCTCAATGGTTAAATATGATGGCTAATTAACAAACAATAGCAGACGATAGGGTGCATTAGATAGCTTCAAAGATGACTAGAATGCTTAAAAACATCCCGTTTTTCCAGACAATCACATTAAAACCAAGGATTTCCTCTATTTTATGTTGTTTCATGTTGATCACTAGACTAGAATCTATTTCTAAGCTCTCTAACATTGCTGACAGTATTGACTTCTGCATCCTTCAGGCTGTGGTTGTTATTCTCCAGGCAACAGCCAGAGTACATACAGCCTCCCACACAGAGCCTGACAGTCTGCTCTTCTGCTGTGATAAGAAGCTGAAGCACACGTTTCTCCCTCCATCCAACACTCTCCACCTCAAGTGGAAATGGGGGAGGGCGGCCGGTAGCAACAGAGAGTCACCTTCCACCAGCACACAGGTCGAAGGGACGCACATGTGTGATGAAAGTGGATTCAGCCTGAGGCTCTTCTCGTGTTTTTATGTCTCGATATTGGACAAGTGAAGACTGTGTTTATAACTGTGTACTGTAGGCTAGACATCACAAACACGTATAAGACAGATCCACAGATCCTCATTCTCACACTCCAGTACCAGTGTCAAAAGAATTACAGGTGGGGTGAATACAAACTCTCTTTTGAGACAAAGCAAATATGTCATTAAAATAATTACTATAAATCCTGATAGTCCCTTAAAATAAGGAAATGTAACTCACTAATATCTGTTTTACCAGTGTCATAATTATAAGGAATTAAATCTGGGCCACTGGAGCAGCATGCAGATGTTGCAGCCCTGCATCAGCTAGCATCTGCACTGTTGAAGTGCTTTCGAGCAACAACCTCAGAGGGAGAAAACAGAGGGCTTGCAGCTAGAGTTTTTTTTTTTTGCAGAGGTCTGTATGTGTTTTCCATCTGCACCACTTTGCCCAACTCTATATGTGAGCCACTTCTTATTCTTTGACCCACTGACGTGTTTGGTAATGGTGACCACAGCTCAGTGCAGCATTTCCTGGATATTTGCTGGTTGCTAGAGATAAAGGCAAACCGCTGGATGATGTGGAGGAATTACAGCAGATTTCCAGAGAGGACAAATATCACACCTTTATAGATTACAGAGACGATGATCCGTAATAACAAGTCTGACTGGAAAAGACATGTTCAATATGAATTAAAAGATTTAGCCAATTATAAGGGAATAACATCATTTATAAGCAAAACACTCCTCTCCATACTATTTTATTATCATTTTCTATTTGCGTAGGTTGACGGTTAAATACTCACATTTGTCTGTCAGTGTCAGCTTCTCTTCAAAATTATGCTCCAGCTGTTTATAATCCATTGTTTCCAGTCAGTGGGATCCCAGCTCTTTTCCAGTTGCTGTCATTCCTCAGAGTCGCACAAGTATAGGAGATGAAACTCCCAAACACACCCTTTGTAAATCCAACCAAAATTAATTCAGGGGAAAACCAGACTCCGGGTTTTAAAAAGGATCAGAATTTGAATATACTTAAAATTTTAATAGAAGTTGTTGAAATGTTTGATTAAAATCAGAGACTCAGTCCTGTACAGAAGGTCTGAAGAGAAAATTTACACTGCTGGAATAAAAGAGGATTCGGGAGAGTCCGGTGAGCCGCCGGAATGGAGTCAAGCTGCAATTAACAAAAAATCTTTTTCCGGTCTGAATTTTCAGAATAAAATAACCCCACACCATGTCATAGACTACAGCTCATGATCCACTCACTTTGAATTCTTTGTTATGGAATAGATCAAATGTATCTCATGTGACCATAAAAAACCTTCAGGTTCACTAACGAAGTTACAGCTTTTAACTACATTTTTCTTAGAGTTTGCTCATTGGCAGGCTTGCAGGTACTTAAGCTGTAATCATGTGACCTTAAATATCGATCCATCTCCATGGAAACTGACAAAATCGCCTGAGTAAGGGATAAAAATATCAAAAAGAAGATTGACCTAGAATTGGCTTTGTTATGGTTTAAAAAATCATCCGTTATATTCCTCTCATCCTCTTTTCGGTGATAAGTGCATTTTCGGATTTTTATGGACAAAAAATGGCAAACCACGACATAATAAAACACTCAAATAAGTAGGAATTTTTTTTTTTAAAGCATAAAGATAGACATAATTTACAAAAGAAAAGCCTATAACATCCATCGTAACTGTGGTCATCTATTCTGTCAGGCTGTCACTGTATCTCTTTCTCGATGTGTGTCTGTTTTCCTCTTATTCACATTGTTCAAGATTGGTCTTTTCATTTTTATATCTTAATTCCTGTTTTATATAACCCAAATAAGACATAACGTTATAACCATGTAGTTGCACCTTCTGCTACCAAAAGAAGCTCTCACCAGGCAATATATGAATACTAGCAAATCTCTGAAGGTCTGCTTTGGTTCTGTAA
Source organism: Lophius piscatorius (assembly GCA_009660295.1). NCBI lineage: Eukaryota > Metazoa > Chordata > Actinopteri > Lophiiformes > Lophiidae > Lophius > Lophius piscatorius. The sequence continues at coordinate 71,542 of VRLP01002226.1, forward strand.
GTTCTGAGGTGGGGATACATTTTTTTTTGTTTGTTTGGCAATCCCACAAATGCTTGATTGGATTGAGAGCTCAGGAATTTGGAGGCCAAGTCAACTCCTTTAACTATTCCTGAGCCATTTTTGTAGCGGGAGCATCATCCTCCTGAGGGGGGGCACCACTGTTAGTGAATAACTTTTCCAGAAAGGAGTATGGTTTGCAGCTATGTTTAGGTAGTTGCTAAGTGTCAAAGAAACATCCACATGAATGGCAGGACCCAAGGTTTTCCAGCAGAATATTTTCCCGTAGCGTCACACTGCATTTCCTAGCTTGACTTCTTGCAAACTGCATCCTGGTGCCATCTCTTCCCCCAAGTAAGTGACAAACATGGATTGATCAGCCACATGATGTGAAAGAAATTGTGATTAATCAGACTAGGCCAGCATCTTCAATTGTTCTGCCATCCAGTTCTGACTCTGACATGTTTATAGTACGCACTTTCAGCAATTGACAGGGTCAGAGGGATCAGCATGGGCACTCTGACCTGTCAAGTTCCAATGAATCCCCATACATAACCCCAGCAAGCTTTGATAAAATGTGATAAACTCTGGTATGTCATAATAATTATAACAATAATAATAATAATTTGTCAAATGTATATACATACAGGACAACATTGTGAAATTAATTTGCTAAATTTGTCCAACCCTGAAAGAGTGGCAGCTCCTTTGAAGCGCTTCATATTGGAGCCAGGGTCTTGCTCAAAAACCCAATAAAATGGCAAATCTAAAGCATTTGTTTAATAACATGGATGCAAACAACCTCGGTTCTATTTTAAAGCGAATTAATTTTATTCTGAAAGCAACGATATCCTATCTCCGGTTATAGCCTTTACCTTCCTCTCACGACTTGACGTCGCCGATGGGGGCGAAAAACCGCATGCCTGACAAATGGACTGTACCAACTCTACCGTTAGGGAGGAAAATACTTTACCCGCGGAACGCCGATCAAGCAATCAATATGACACACGTTAGAAAATATGTGACAACACATATTATTAGCGAAATAGATGACTCATCGATGTTAGTGTCAGTAATAATGTGAAATTATCCTCTGGACAGTTGTTCCCGGTGAATGGTTTGATCCATCAGATGATTTCTAGCAGCTGAAATCAGGCCTCCTGCCTACGTAGTGGAGGACTTCTGTTAAAGAGTATGTAACGGACTCTATGAGTAATTACAGCAATTATGCAGACTTTATTTCACAGTTCATGTCAATGAAAGTCTAACCTTTGCTCTACGGACAAGACATCCACTTGGAAAAAATACTCAAAAATAATACTGTAATCAGTAATAATACTTATAGTTAAAAAAAAATTATAATGTAATACTTTAAACTAAATACTTTATAATTACCTGAACCCTGTGTCTGAAAATTGACATGTTTGTCTTTGGATTTAAAAAAAAAAAAAATGTAATAATAATTCTGGCTGCAGCTGTGTTATTGGCTTGAGTGTTGGATATGTTGTGCATTTTGGGGGGACCTTTGTCATCTCACTCAGATCATATAATATGAGAATAATTCACAGTGCAAATAAAATTGATCCTTATATCGTGTTGACAAACATGTTGTTCAGGACAAAAACGTCTCCATAGAAACCCATTCATTTTTTATCACTATGGCATCAGCAAATAAATGCATTCCATACATTATGGCTTTAATTGTTACATCTTACCTTCAAAATATTTTTTATCTAGTGCTCCCAGCAGGATCATGAAAGACAAATGTAGTAACTGTGATATTGGTTGATAAAAAAGAAATTCAGATTGTGTGGGTGTGTATGTGTATAGTTTTGTGTGAATATACTGTATATGTCCACTCCTCAGGGTATCCAGAGCTAAATTGTAAAAACTATGCAGCAGTTATCATTCCTCACTCGGATTGTCTTTCTGTCCCCGTCTCTGTCCGTGAAATGGTACAGACTTTAACCAGATTCTGAGGGTTAAAATCCTTAAAATGAACTGATTTTTTTATAGTTAGGATCTTTACTGATCTTAGTTAAAACCATTAAGTCAGTAAAATGATAGATAATATGAATATAATATTTAATGACAGTTTCAGGAAGGGCACAATTTATGTCCTCTAAGGTGGTGAAAGGGGCTTTTTTTAAACTTATGGTGAACAAAATGTAATAATGTATCAAAATCAGTGTTGTTGATTATTATTGATATGTCCCTGAGTTGAGTAACATGTGAGCATAGTCATAAATAACCAGAAAACTAATGAGCGGGAAAACATTTTTATTTACCAACCATTTTTTATAATCCTGAATTACCAGCAATGCAATATGTATAGAAAAATAATATGTTTGCAAAACGTTGCACTGTCAATGATTAAATGTTTCTGAAAAGGAACAGGAAATGTATTCATTATATGCATGTATGCTGCTGATAAAGTTGTTGATGATAAATTGATTAGCAAGTGATGTGGCCTTCCAACAACTTCAGAGAAATCCGTCTTCCAGGAGTAAACCTGAGAATAAGTCTTATCTAATCAAAAGAGAATCTGCAGGAGAAGAAAAAACAATTTAACCACATATGAAATGTATATGACCCCTTTGTATGGTAAGTAATTGCATCAAAATATAAGCAGCTTATTGCAGTTATGCTTTCTGACTGAATTATCTGAATTTTTTTTTACATCACATCAAAATGTCTGTTTTCAATCTGACATCATCTTTTATGAGAAGAAAATGTAGGGTTGAAGAGGAGTGTAATTTCTTTTTTTAAAAGAGGGGTTTTATAAATAGTCCGACCAGAATCACACCATCTGTGCTTCTTTTTTCTTTTTTTTTATCATTTCAATAAAGAATTCTGATGCATTATAGATGAGGTCACCTGTGTGCATCATGTCTTTAATGTGTAGGAGATAAAAAAAAGACGGCGCACAGTACAGATATACGTTGCAAATGGTATCAAATTACCTGAAGATGCATTTTGAGACGCTTTGAATAGGGTAGCTAGATTCTTTAACATGATGGTAAAATTATACTGCATACTAAAAGGCTGAATAAATGTGAGCGATAGCAGAGATAAAATATGCATGACCCATTTAGCTTTCTGCAGCCACTAAAGACTTCAGGACTCGCATATACTAGTGGGGTTGACCTTGACGATGCTTCTCCACATCCAGATCTTTCACTGTAACGGTTCATCGTTCAGTTCCTTCCTCTGATAACTCCTAACCTTAAATCAATTTTGACAAAGTACATTAATATAGCTTTTTTTTGCACTATTCATCTAAACATGGGGCACGAAAGATAAAGACAGACACATCATAGGGAAGAAAAAACAGCTCCATCAAGTCTAATGGAGATGTTATCTGCTGGCAGGACTGCTGTTGAGTAAAAACGACGTGATGATGCACTAATGGAATTAAGAAAAGGAAGGGCAGGAAATGTAATGCAGGGTTAGAGGAAAGACTGGCAGCGCTCAATAAACTGTAATAATTATATCTTGTCCATCTTGCATGAGAACCTTTGTCTCCTGAGAAAGATCGAGTGTGGGATGGAGTATTTGTTTAAAGTGTTTCAGGTCTGCCACACCATATCTTGAAGTTTTAATCTACAGCTCCAGAAAAATCTGTCATGAGACAGATGTCGAGAGGAGTCTGAGGACAGCGATCACATGGTATATTTACTTCTCTAGAAAAAGTGGCCACTGTAAGTCATGTGTTGTGAAAGCGAGAGTGGGCAGGGTGTATTTTCAAGGCCAAAAACTAGAAACAAATAAAAGGCTTAATTCATGCGATTGCATCTCCACCACTGAAGGAACGCTTTGTTTCAATGCTGATGCCGCTGACAGACAGAACAGAACAGCTTTGACTCATTTCTAGCATACACATTCTTCTATATCTGTTAACAGCCGCTCAATGTTAAAGATGTTTCATAAAAATAATAGTACTAAGAGTCTACAGCACTGCCAGCTGCTCTGCAAAGCTGCAATTAAGAATAGTGGTGCATTGGGGCTACATGCTAACATGCTAATAGTGCTAAAAAATACAGTAGCTCAGATGGCCCACACAATTTCTAAAGCTTGAACACATCTACAAAAGTTACAACACAAATGCAAAAGTCACATCAGTTTTGCGGGTATTTGTGAAAAACATAAATAAATCTTTTACAGGGCATGTGTAACGTCCCCTAGAATTTAAGAAAAACTTTCTGATATACGCTGGCATGGTCAAAAACCATGATAGGGATGTCCTAAGCCATGACACTGCCCTGCAGTCAAATCTTTTTGGACTGGTGTTTCATTGGATTTCAAAATGAATAGATTTGAATCTCTCTAGGATATGCAAAAACCTACCACTGGGTAAAATTTTATGCAAATCGATGCTGCAGGTTTTCCGTAACCCTGCCAATAAACATCAAACAAACATATTTACAGGAGTGAAAACAAAATCCTTGGCGGACGTAATAAAGTACATATGATATGTGAGCTAGATACAGTATATATATATATATATATATATATATATATATGTGTATGTATGTATGTATGTATGTATTTATATATATGTATATAAATATATAATATTATTACGCAGTATTATATAGTGACACACACACAAACACACACATTACCCATGTATATGTAATTGTCTGTATATCTGTTTGTAATGTTTGTAAAAAAGAAATGTTCAACCAAATGATATTATAGCAAAAGTTAGGGCATACACATAGTTAGTAATCTATTCACATATCATCGGCTACCTTTATACCGTCACATTCTGATTCTTAAATGGACCATGAAAGCACCATCCTTAACCCATTAAAATCCTCACCAAGAAAAAAAAAACTAGAGAAATTATTTCTTTGCATGTTTTGTTACATTTATTATTGTAATATCTTAGAGACTCTAAATTAAATAAAAAATAAAGGATTCTTTCACACAGAAAAACAAAATTAGTCATGGAAAATGGTCAATTCTAATTAAATTAGCCCACCTTTTCTGCACCCTTTCTATCCTCACTGTTTTGGTACAGTATTTGTTAAGAAAATTAATTGATCCTTAATAGATTGTTTGATTGTTTCAAGTTAAGTAATTCAGTTGATTAAGTTCTCGAATGCTATTAAGTGCCAAAAACCCTTCATATTGAAAAGGACTTTCTCATCAGCCATTGGTAATGCCTCCTCCTCTGTGGCCCCTTAGACCTTTGATGTACCCCAGGGCTTCATCCTAGGTTCCCTACTATTTAGCATATCCCTGTACATAATGCCATTTGGTCATTTCACAAACACGTTCAGTCAAGTGTTACACATTTTTCAATAAGAAATAGAGTCTCAAAATGTGCTCCAACAAACAGTTTAGCAGGACATTAAAGGGTTTAGCCTGAAAACTCATCAAATCAGAGAAGTATAATCTGTCTTCAAACAAAACCTCAAGTTGATGTCATGAGCCATGTACTTTGATGCAGACTGGGTCCTCCAAATGGTATGTTATATAGTCTAATAGTTCATCCCCCGATGTGAAAGGTAGGATTAAGGCCAACAAATCTGCATGTTTGATTATCTCTTTCCTACTGCAAGAACTTTTCTCAATGAGACTCCCTCTGAGGCCCTGCATGCTCATACTTGCATGCACCTGACCGATGCATAGGGAGGTTCAAAGGCCCTCCCATGAACCTTTACAGACATGTTGTTAATTGCCGCTCCTGCACACCAGCACAAAAGCCCTACAAAAAGACTCAACAAAGAGCCTGCAGTCACTTCAAACATTCGTCTGGAATCCTCCCAGTGCATTTCACCAGAGTGGGGGGAACACATTTCTGTCTGTGAAAGGGAGTTATAAAATATAATTTTCACTGTAAAACCCCTGAGTACACAATGGTTTGGATTTACAGGGCGAGTCCACATATTTGGAGAGCATGGCGCTGAAGTCAGAGTCTGAATATAACCACAGCTGCTGCAGCGTGGGAGTCAAGCATGTCTGCAGTTGGTGTGGTTCTGGAGCACAGAGCTAGGGGAAAAGTCTGCAGCTGATTTCCTCAGGCGCAGATGACACTGTGGTTTACTCTCACATCCTTTGTCTCTGCAGATGGAAAGAAGCATGCGGTATAAATAACTGACCAATATTTTCCAGTTGCATCTGATTGACTGAGTTGCCACATCACTGTTTGAAACAGATTTCCAGAGCGGAAAGTGCAACGGTCTGGGAAACAGGCTTATTCACTTTGTGGTGGAGGGTTAAAGAAGATCTCCTTTAATTTCTCTAAGAGGAATATAAAGCTGGTTATCATTTAGCTAAACTAAGCATGAAGACTGTAAATTGCTAGCTTGCCTAAATCCTTAGTTTCACATTATATAAATTATATAAAACCTGCAATAATGGATCTTTTTGGCAGTGAAAAAGAAATATATCACAGCGATATGTTTATATTTCAGCAGTTTTACACCACATACACACTAACCCCTTTTACACAGCCTATTCGATATGTGTGCCTTCATTCCACACCTTCTTCATAAAAGCAATGGAGGTCTAACGGGGGGCCTGAGTTGTTCTGCCTCTTTTCCAGAAGAAGAGGTAGTAATAGATGCAAATCAGACCTCTCTGTAGATGCATGGGGAGGCTATAGCTTGGTTTAAGTAGTTGTCCATCAATTATTAGGTCGGCGACTCAATCCCCGGACAGCCCCAACAGTCTACATGTCGTAGGGTCCTTGAGCAAAACCATGAACCCCAATTTGCTCCCCAGGCGCTTCACAGGAGCTGCCCACTGTTTCTCAGGGATGGGTCAAATACAGGTAATTTCACAATGTTGCACTCTGTGTGTTTAATGTGTAATAAGTGGTCATAAAGAGTATACGTTATTATTATTATGGGGGTACAGTGGGTTTTTATGCTTTGGAAATGTATTGTGTCCCCACAACCAGAAGACTCAAAGGAGGAAAATCAATGCTAAATGTCTCAAATTTGCATTAACAGCATGAACTGATTGTTTCTTGTCGTGTTAAACTGTAGTTTAGAAACACTTGAAGCACATGCAGCATGTCCCACGAGACGCCAGCGCCGCTTATTCACCCCGTCTCTTTTGCTCACGGAAACCAGGCATGACATTTAAAATGACACAGCAGAAGGGCCTTTTTGCGCTTTTGTTTCGTTCATCTATCCATTATTTTCTAAATGTAGACTTGGTACACGCTGGCCGGTTCACCAGGTCATCACAGGGTCGACACATAGACAGACCTCCCCGCACTTCCACAATTTAGAGTCAATTAAGAGTCATTAAATCACCCATTAATTCCATGCTTTTGGACTGTGAGAGGAAACCACAGAACCCAGAGGTAACCTACACAAACACAGGGAGAACATGCAGACTCCACACAGAAAGGCCTCAAGGCCAGAGGTGGATTTGAACCTGCAACCTTCTTGCTGTAAGGCGACTGCTACACACTGTACCGCCGTGCTGCACTTATTTTGGCCAGTGTAAACGGATGAATACGATGTAGAGAAGGGTGTTCTTTGCGCTGCTGTTGTACGAGTTTGGCTACGAAGGAGTTGGATATAGGAGAATGGGAAGTGAAATTTGATCCCTGCAGTTCTGTTTCCTGTCTGACTTGATTATTAACTGGGAAACAGGGAAACGCTGGAACTGAAAACCACGATTCACTCAACGTGACGTCAGAATCATGCCCCCCTCCTTTGTGACTATTAATACTCTTTGATCGATTTTGAGTCATTTACAATTCTATGCCTTAAACTTTAAATGAATACATTAGTGAAGCTGCTATTTTACAGTTTTTGCAGACATAATTAATATAAAACCATTAGTCTACTCTAAGACCTACTGATAAGAATTGAGACCTACTGATAAGAATTGTCATTTTATTTGCAATACAACAAAATGAAAAATGATTGGATGATATGGAAGGCCAAACATCAAGGTATGCAAATTGATTTATTAGTTGATCATGTGTCTCAGACGTCCTAAATACCCAAATTAGGACTACGGACTTTCCTGTCATCTTAGAGGCAGCATAATCGTGAGAGGCAGTTGGCAGAGTCGTCTTTATGGCTGACTGATTGAGCTTTCTTTTAACTGTCTTTGGTCTCTATCAACGCTTGAGGGAAACGTCTGGATCATTATCAGCTAAATGCTTCACTATGTCCAGCCATATCTGCTCTTTGGGGCTGATCAGATAGTAAGCAGTGGGGTTTCAGAGAAAGCAACAGCCTAGTACACTTAAGTACACTTAGTTAAAAATGTTTGCAAAAAGTAAAAATAACAAATATAGATCACATGGCAACACTAAATGACCGTCAAATTCAAGATAGTGTATCTCTGCAATAGATGCAATGAATTAATACAAATCAAGAAACACTACATAACTTTAAATGCAATAATTGCTTTAATTGCTAAACTACAAAAGTGCAGGAAGGAAGTTTGCAGTTCCTCATGGGATCATTAATTAATGCAAAAACATAGATTATCAGCAGTTTAAATATGACAGCAGGTTAAACCTCTTCAAGACTATGAATGGTTGCTATGTTCAGAGAAGTGTTGTGGAGACTGTTCCAACAGAGTACGGTCTGATAAAGGGAGGGTCTAATATGTTCATTTGTCATCAGGGTTGAACACCACCCCTGCCTCATGCCGTCAGTCACATTTTTCACATATAGAGTCACTCTCCACCCTCCAAATTCCCTCTAGCAGTTGGCACAATGTCGTCATCTCAAGCTCTCAGCTGTTACTGTGGCGGACCACAGACTGGACTGGACCAGCAGCTGTACCAACACCTACAAGAAACAGTAGACCATCTCCAACTTAAAACATTAGCAAACAGACGTGAGGATAAAACCTATCAAATGTTTTTTGTATTCTATTACAGCGCCACTGGGATTGAAAGACCCAGAGTATGATTCATTCACCAAAATATCTCAACACTCAGTCGGCTCATTGGTCTCATTCAAAATTAGGCCAAATAAATAGAGACTAAATGGTGTGAAACATTTCATTTCTGTCCACCTTTATTCAACTCGTAAACTTATACAGGAAAACACAGAGATATGGTGCAGAGAATATAGATTTTAATATAATCACAGATTGTGTGTGTGAAGAATGTGTGAAAAATGTATGTATCTCGGCTCAGTGCAGTTTTTTCTTGTAAACTTCACACAGGGAGCCAAACTCTGGATTCATTGTAAAAGAAGGACTGCTTCGGTACAATGCGTGGATTATAGAAACCTGGAAGAAGAGTCAGAGGGTTATTTTCATGCTTTCATATTTGCAATCCTAAAAGCTAATTTATAACACCACTCACGGTTTAACTAAGCAGTCTAAACAGATTTTACCTGCCCTGGGTGAATAAAGAAATACCACAAATATGGACCACAAACACCCGAAACAAATCTTGCACTGAATGCATGGCTTTTGTTTTTTTTCTAAATTCTTGAGGGGAAGAGATGAATGTTCAGTGAATTAAAAAAAATTTTCTCTTGCTAAAATCCCATAAGTTCAGGCATTCCCTATTCTAATGTGTCACACAGCTTAACCCTTCTGACCTAAAAGCCCAAATGTGGGACGTCGACATAGAAATAAAATAATCTACCAACAAAAAAGCAAACCTAATGCTGCTGTGGAGTTTAGTTTCTAATTTGCCTGACAGATAATCTCATAATGCTAATTAAAACAGTAGTCAAAAGTCAAAACCGACACGAATAATCTTTTTTTATATGTGCAATTAAAAAATATTCCATCTATAACCTGAGAAGCCCTGCTTTCAATAAACTACAAAGCCTTTTTATAGAAACACCCATCAGCTCAGCCCATCCATGTGATCCATCTCACCTGAAGGCCCACAATCAGGGGCCTACCTAGTTTTTGCTTTTTCATACTTACTGTGCACAGTGCTAGATTTAAATAAAAACATAGGTTCATATCACAGCCGAAGGTCGAAGTTGGTGCATACAGCTCCCTCTTGTGGACATTTGTGGTAATTTGCTGCCTAAATCCTTCTCTGAGGTCAAAATCCTATTTTTGGAACATTTTGGTGACACTGTCTATCCAACTGGGGTGGCACAGTGGCGCAGTGGGCAGCACTGCTGCCGCACAGCAAGAAGGTACCAGGTTCAAATCCACGTCTGCCGGCCTTTCTGTGTGGAGTTTGCATGTTCTCCCTGTGTCTGCGTGGGTTCTCTCTGGGAACTACAGCTTCCTCCCACAATCCAAAAGCGTGTGATATAGGTGAATTGGTGAAACAAAAAATTGCCCGTAAGTGTGTGTGGTTGCATGTCTCTATGTGTCTGCCCTGCGATGAACTGGCGACTTGTCCAGGATGTACCCTGCCTCTCGCCCGATATTAGCTGGGATAGGCTCCAGCCCACCTGTGACCCTGAACTGGATAAGCGGTAGATAATGAATGAATGTCTATCCAACTGTGGCAAATGGAGTCGTCCTGGTGCTATCGCTTAAAAACTGTGTAGAATAAAATGTACATTGCCGATTTCTATCAAATCTAAATCAGCGGTTAGAGACTTTCTAGGCAAATACAATAATTGTTTTGCTAGGTGTTACTGTGATACAGGAAGTTATATGATAATATAAGAAAGTTATGGTTTTTTTTCTGAAGAAAAATAAATCAGCAAAATATAGAAGTAATTGTATTTCTTGTGTTTAATCACAGATTGATCACACATGGTAATAAGTACAATGTTAATGAAATTAAAAAAAAATTATATTTGGTCTTACATTGCATTAAGGTGATGCAAATACATCTGACAGTTTTTCAACTTTATTTTGGGTATATAATTCAGGCAAGGTCTTACTTGAAATAACCAGCAGGCTTAACCAGTTCATGTAGGAGAATTTATGTTGATCTCCGACTCATGGTCATTTACTAATTCAAATGTGGCTGTATTACACATGTTCTTTCATATTATTAACAAGGTTATTTAAAAATAGGGAAACGTTAGACAGTTTGTAAGGTAACTCTGTCATAGTGTTCATAATGTTTAATCATTATGAAGTTTTTTATTTAACACTTTACTAGGGCTGACCATATAAACTCGTGTTAACTCTAGGGGTGTAAAACATGCACTTTCAAATTTGCAGTTTAGAATTGATTGCATTGTATAAGTTTTATGATGAACAACAGACAAAGAATTTAGATAAATATAGTTAAAAAAATACTCCATTCAGGTGTGAATCAAGTATGACGGTTTATTCTAAAACAGGCCAACAAATGAGTGGAATCTGTTAGGTTTGTGTGCTTACTAAATTGCCAACAATCAATGCATAGAACAGGCGAAAGTACAAGGAAAAAGGTAACTTTTAACTCCAATAAAACTCACTCAGCTAATTTTTAAGGTTATTCTGATTTTTCCTCGTGCACTTTACACAGTTATATTTGATATGTACATATATGGCATAGCTGTACAAAAACACACAAAGATTAGTTAAAACCATGCAAAGCAACCTATTTTGCTCATAAGTGGGTACACTATTAATAGATTGGTCTACAGATTAACAGGAAGATTTATAAAGTGGGATTTATAGGGTTAAAGCGAGTCCTGCTTAGATTCCAGGAGTTACTTTATGAATGTCATTCTTTTTTTTATGCACATCTACTCTTCCCTTACCTTGCCTCATTTACATATGCTTAAATCAGCAGATTACAACATTTATGGGTCAGATTTACTGCTAACTCCAATATAATATCAATTAATTTATTTATAGCTATATAAATTGGCTACCAGAACTACTATGAGCAAACTGTTGAGTGAAAATGAATCCACACCAAAACCCCATAATGAAAAAAATCATATCTCTGGATAATTATTCAATTATATTGTCTATGATTCACAGAAATAAGGAAAGTACCAAACAACAACTTAAATATCCTGTAAATATTTAATACTCATGTTTTGTGGCAGATTTTTAGTTATCTATTACCTGGTCCTGGTCTTGTTTCATCCAGTGAATTTCGGGATATTCTCTCAGTTCTGGAGGCAAATGCAGCAGTCGGGACCGGAGGCTTGGACGTGCGATTACGAGTCCCTATGTTGTAATGGCCAGGGCCTGGCAAGGGAGGGTCCTTAGGAACAATCACAGGAGGTGCTGATATCGCCAAATAATATCCCTTCCTTGAACAGTTAACACAAATTCCATGTTTGAACTTACAAAAAAATGAAACAAATAAAAAATATTGTGTGTTTACTCACGGTAGGATGGTCCTCTTCACCACTGCAGGGGACCGATGGGGACTGTAGGCCCCTGGACCCGGTACATGGTTGTCCACAGGAGCAGGGATTCTCTGAGTTTTTGATTTGAAGGGGGACATGACTGCCGTGGAGCTGTGCTGGATTGCATTGTTCACTTCATAGTGGCCTAGAACAAATATATGGTGTTCAATGATAAATACGATTAAGAATAAAATGACATGGAAGCTTAATACAAAATTATTAAAGATTAAAGATGATAGATAACTTATCATAGAAAACTTAGGGATAATTACAGGGTGAGGGCATATTTTTGTTTGTGCAAACAGAGTGACGTCCAGTTTTTGACAGGAAAGCTGATGTTCCAGCCGTTAAGGAGAATCTCTGCCAACTACCACAACTGACCTGTTCATGCATGAGAAACAAAAGCTTCACATTAACTACTGGATGCACAGTATTCAAAAGTAACTTGCATCCACATACATCGTATTGATTTGGTGCTGGAGTTCTGTGCTTCGGACCATCCAGCTGTGCAGCCACAGGTAACCTGAACACCCGGGAGACTCCGCTGTTGAAGTCGTACTTGTCTATGAACGACCTCTGCAGGTTGTATGCATTTGGTCCAGGGATGCCCCTCCTGGGATAACTGGAAGGCCTGGTAGGCTTTGGGAAAATATAATGACAAATTGAATGTAATGCTCATGTTGGTGTAAAAATATTATTAAAAGACATTTGGGTTAATCAGTGGGTAGTGGGTAGAATCAGCTAAAATTTTTGATAAAAGAATCGTGCAAAATAAATAGATAATATTAGTCCATTTACACTGCACAGAGTGATTACGTTCTTCTGATCTAAAGTGTTAAGTATGCTGTAAAGGATTTGATAAATTATATATCTGAGGGAAAAAGTGTCATATGCATAATATTTTTTATGTTACCGGCTTAGACCAAACTCTAATTATAGAAGGGGTTTGGTCTAGACCTGCTCTTTCTGGAAAGCACCTTGAGACAACTGTTGTTGTGAATTGGCGCTATATAAATAAAAATTGATTGGTAAAATTATATTAAGGCGAACATTAAATTTTTTTTTATTTCCTCAAGCTATTATGACTTCAAGGCACAACCTGTAAAATTAACTCAATTTTGTGCGTCTTTGCTCAAAGCTGTAGAGTCAGCAACAAATGTCACAGAATGATGCATGAACTATATACAGTACACAACACTCACTGAATAAAGAAATGTGCAGGGATGTTGTACACATGTGTGGCCTCAGAAAATTCTAAATCCGCTTATGAGTTGTTGAGACATTTTAGCCTGTATTAAAATCAGGGTAATTGAAGTGAGGACCTGACCTTGGCTCGAATAAAGCCTGTAGTGCCTTTCTTTGAGAAGGAAGGACTTTTGACTTCAGCGGTGGAGATGCAGGCATGACTGCATGGTCCTGGGTTTTCATTCTGAAATAAATTCACATCATCAAATTGAAGTTTTGTCCTTAGTTTTGTTTTGCTAGCTTTTATTTAATCTTGATTTTAAAATCCCCTACCAAAAGAACTTGTGGAGGGAATCTGTTGGCTTGAGATGAAAACCCTTTCTTCTCTTGATCTGATATCGCTTGTTTCTGGTATTTGGTTGGTATCGAAACATGGTACAGCAGAATTTTATCTGCTTTAAAAAAAAAAGAAAAAAAGGAGAAATAGTTAACAAATATAGATCAGAAGATAATTTCGTCATCCTGAATTACTACATTTTATGCATAAAAAGACTAAATAAAGGTTCTATATAAGTCATCATACAAAGTTGTTCAGCTACAGTTAATAGATAAAATAGAATTTCATTTGTAACAAGGGCAAGCATAATAAGCTGAGGCCTTGGCCTACACCTTTTTGGTCAAAAAATATGTATATGTGTGTGTTTGCTTGTGTGTAAAATTATTAAACTTCAAAAAGAAAGAAAATCGTTCAATCAATCGTCAAAACAACGATTAAATTGCAAAATATTTTAGATAAAAAAATAAATAAAGGTTTCCGCTTAGACTCACCTTCATTAAATGTCTGAAACATGTTGAGTCATGATGGCATGCATATACGAAGTCCTAAGAAATCACATTTGCGCTTCCAGATCATGTTACCATAGTGACATACCAACCGTATGCTCGGATCTGACGTCATGCAGTCTTTCTGCGCCATCTTTCGGTGAATGGAGGATCGCCGGGCGGTTAATAGCCACCGTTCTGTTATATTAGCAGGTTAGAAAGCTACATTCATCATGGCGATGCATGCAAAGACGACTCCGCCACAGATTCCGGACACCCGTCGGGAGCTCGCTGAGCTGGTGAAGAGGAAACAGGAACTCGCTGTAAGTGCAAGTCGTCACAATCCAGTCACCTTTTAAAAGATATAAAACGTCACAAGTGAGAATCGCAGGTAGCTGGTGCCTTGATCTCAACGGTTGCTCCATGCTAGCCAAGGCCTTGCTAAGCTAATACTAGCAGAGGCTATTGTCTAGCCTGCCAACATCGACAGTTTGTGTATAGTTTCCAAAACATAATCGAGTTTGACTCGTTATTTGGATAATTTTATTTTGATTGCAGTCAGTTTATCTCCATATAATCGCAATGTTTCACCCACAGGCATTACTGCCGCCGAAACTACTAGCCACCTAGCATAGCCATATTTTACATGATTTGAGAAGTTCTCGCGAGATCATCACTGGTTGTATTTGTTAACCCGAGCCCCAACTGATACGACATGAAATGGAAATAAATTACAGATTGATACGTTTACGCCGGATAACCTCCCTGACATAACCATCTCCATTCACCGGGAATTGGGAACGGCACCAGAAGTTAATTCATATGTGATTCCTTTGTGGTTGGCTTCCATAGTTAGCGTGACTAGTGATCACTTATTCTTGAATCTGTTTGAACAGCACACATGCATAATCCAAACTATTACATTATATTTATATATGATTTATTATTTTTTTTAAATAATTGATCCTTCATTGATCATATACAGTCATACACAATACAACGTAGTGAAATTATTTCTCTGCATATGACCTAGGCAGTGGGGAGAGCAGTGGACGGCCCCTTATACGCAGCCGGGGACCCCTCCGATCCTGCAACTGGGAGACTCCCGCTTTACCCACCGAGCTACAGCCACCCCATTTATAATAAGATTGAACACGTAACTCTTTTGTCATTGCATTTGACTCTGCATTTGATCCTCGAGGATGGGTCACACACACACAAACACACACACACAGGGTCCCCTGGGAAGGAAATCACTGTTCAAGGCTTTGCTCAATTGGTAAATGATATGTAGACAGGGTCGAAGAATACTGTCAATAGTAAACTGATTTAGGGCCAAATCAGTTGGGTTCCTATCTCTAACTTTTTCAGGTTTACCACTACTAGTTTGGTTTCGCACTTGTTTTCTCCGACGGCAAAATCACCCCAAAAGATGAACTGCATACACGTGAATACTGTATGTGCATCTAGGAACAGAATCCACCTAATTCTTGATTGATCTATTTTCAATTTTAGGAGACACTGGTGAACTTGGAAAGACAAATATATGCATTTGAAGGCAGCTACCTAGAAGACACCCAGATGTATGGGAATATTATCAGAGGATGGGACCGATACCTCACCAACCAAAAGTAAGTATCGAATACATTTCTGTCAGACTGCATGGTTTTTATTCAAGCCTATAAGAGTGAGGAATGGGGATAGTGTTGCATATTTAACATCTATTATAAAAGTCAAACGTAGGGTTTGTTTCATTTCTTGAGACCATCAAATAGCAGATTATTACATAATCATTCCATCACAATTACTTGAGCTTAATTGTTGAGAGGGAATTCCATTCATTGGAATTAAAACAGCTGGATGAAACAGAAAAGTAATATATAATTACTAATTCCGATTTGATGTGATCTCTTACGCTGCTGCAAGTGGAGAACTAAAATATCCCTTAACTGTTGATCTGTTGTCGAGGAACTTTTTGATGAGCATCTTTGATTTGAACATCAGATATTATTTAGTCATTGAGCCACACACCACGGCCCTGCTGTGGGTACATTTTTGATTTAAGCCTCGTGATGAAGGAGAGCCCCATTACTTTTAAGGAGTTGATTTGTCAATTTTGCAGTAAAAGGCAGAATTAAAAACTGGTAACACTACAAATCCAACAAAAACTTAACAGATTCACCACTTCAGCAAAATCACTGAAATTCGGCAAACTAACCACATCTGCATTTCCGTCAAGGTGGTTATTATTGGGGATACATTCAGATAAGAGATGAAATACAAACCAATACATTTTTCCAATTCCTCCTCATAGGGTGTATGTGTGTTTATAAAACTGTGATTAGAATGGTAGCATAATGATGAACTAAAATATGTAGAAGATAATTATTAGATTACAATTATTTGTCCCTACTTTTGTTATTAAAGAAATCATTCCACAGTGTTGAAGTATCACATACTCGATGATCATGTCCATTGTTGTAACTGTCTTTCTACTTAATCTCAAGCTCCTACCTACTCAACAACATATTTTTGCAATCTTAACAGGAACTCCAACAGTAAGACCGACAGAAGAAATAGAAAATTCAAGGAAGCAGAGCGCTTATTTAGCAAGTCATCAGTCACATCAGTTGCCGTAAGTTGTTTTTTATATAAGATATTAGTTTCTCATTTGCTGCATGACAAAATAACCAGAAACCCAACTGTCCTTTGTTTTGATTTGCAGGCAGTATGTGCGCTCGGTGGGATACCGGATCACATGAATGAAAAACGTGAGCTGTTTCTGTCAGTAAATATTCTCCCATGTAGTCTTTGCTACTCTCTGACATTGACTTTGTGCTGCATCAGGTGAAGCAGGCAGTGGCACAGAAAGCGACGCCTCCCCAGATCTCCAGAACCAAGAAAATGAGCCCAGCCAGGAGGACACAGAAGACGTGGACTCAACACTACAGGACCTCAAGCCCCAGAAGGCTGCCTCCTCCTCCTCCTCGGGCAGCCATCATGGGAGCCACAAGAAGAGGAAGAACAAAAACCGACACAGGTGAATAATCAATACGGCTTTTTAATCTGTCTTTGGTGGCCACAAAATAACGAATTGTAGCAAATATTTGTTCGATCGTTCAACCAGTCTTCCCTAAAAATATGAGAAACAAAACCTTCAAATTCATCCCAAAACCCCCTCAATTTAAATAAGAGACGAGTCGTCAAAGACGGGTTAATTTATTTAAATCCAAGAAGTAAGGATTAGTAGGAGAGGGAGTAAACTACACATACATCTATTGAAATCGAAGTCAAATGATCTGCCATTAACATGTTTGCCGATCAGGCTCTGCAAACAATTGGCTTACAGCTTTATCTAAGGTATCTAAATGCTGCCGGATTGCTGCATAATAGAGCAGTAGTTCCCTGGAAATGAATCTTGTTCTTCTAGTCTTTTACGGAAGTTTGGCTTAAAATCTTTCAATCTGACATGTCGGGCATATATGAGGTCCTGCTACTCATATAAACACACACTCCTGTAGCACCAGCAAAGACATGAACACAAACGTGTTCGTAATGAGATCGACACACCGGTAGGCGTTGCATAACCGCGGTATTGTGGCACCTTACAAATTTTAATGGGGTAACGTGGTCAATTATTGTTCAGATTCTAAGCTGGCAGCAGAGGTAGCACCAGCACCAAATCAATGTCTGTATAATGCGAAGCGAGATAGAAGGACAAGACGGCTGTGGTGTTTTTAATATAATGTGTGAAACCCACAGCTGGGGGATTTACAAACAGGTAGTATATGTTGGGATCTCAGAGAAGAAGAATGTCACCAAAAATGTCTGGAGACAGCTTACCGTTTGAGTAGAGAATGAGATCAACCACCGTGTTACAGGGAAAAATAATAATAATAATAATAATAATAATAATAATACATTTAATTTATAATGCACTTTACGTTTGGATCAAATCTCAAATGACCTGTGTCCTTGCCGGTCGTTAATCTGGGGGGCAAGAACACCATGTTGAATGTGGAACACTTGAAGGGAACGTGTGTCTTTCATGAAACTCAGGACCTTATATAAGCTGGCACTTATGTAGAAAATCCTTGTGTGTTTGTTATGTCCCTCGATACGCAAAGAGTGTGTTTGTATAGTTAAAATGTATGAATATATAGGACTGTTTATTATAAAACATTTATTAGTGTAATAGTGTTCTGCTTCTTGACTCAGACTCAGAATCACAACAACAAAAACCTCTTGTCAAGCATGAAGTCATAGACTGTGCAAATCCCCGTTCCACACATTCTCCGAAGAGATCTCTAATCCTAAATAATTAACACTACACAAATAAATGGCTCTAACATCCAATATGCTATTTGAAATATCACTCTCCCGCAACCATGTCTTGCCGTGAAGTTAGTCTGAATCCTATAAAATGTTGGATGAACACACGTTTTTTCAAGTTTTCCTTTTCTCCCTCAACATGTTTTTATTTGAATCTATTTTACAACAAAAAGGTCAGAGTGTCACATGTTGTACAAGGAAAAGGCAAAAATGACCAGAGTCTGGGAAAATAAACATAGTTTCCAATGAGAGAAACATGCTGCAGTGGTTCAAATACAAGATGAAGGTTTTTCTTAGGAAAATACAAATTTTATTCAGGCTTGTCCTAATTTGGAAAGTTTCCTTGAAACCTTGTTTTTCCAAAGATGAGAGGATCCTCATCCATTTTCTTTCGTTAATGGGATAGTTGATGTTGTGAATGCTTAAATCTAAGTTCCCCATGTGTATTGCTTGTTCAAATATGATACCTAGAAGAATTAGTGTCTTATTTTGACGTCATTGAGATATTTTTTTTTTCTCATATCTCTGAAATGTGTCCAACATTTATTTAAACACTGAATTAAGACCATGTAAACACAGTGACTGTGAAAGGTAAGTGGTGTGTTTTCCAATAGTCAACAGGTTTTAAACAGTTCTTTAACATCTATTTAATGTTGATGTTTCTCCTGACTTAAGCGTGACTTTCTAACCACACATAAAACAGCCGGATCTGGTCTTAACACACCGGAGTGGTGGTTTCTCTCACTCTGTAAAGTTTCCTACTGCAGTATTATTGTGACATAGGGCTTTAAACTCAGTTGGTGAACTAACAGCTGCTACTTTCTTCCTCCCCTTTAATGCTGACCCTTCCCCCCCTCCCGCCTCCCCCCAGTCCTTCTGCCATGTTTGATTATGACTTTGAGTAAGTCTGAGTTTTACTTCCTGCTCCTGTGGTGTCAACATCCTGCCTGCTTTTCCACCATTTGCCTTGCTCTCTGTCTGCGTTAGTCTGTCTAGAGTTTGAGCCTGTCAGTTCATTCTGTCATACTGCATGTCTAATACTTCTTTAGTTTACTTTTGACTGTGCATCATCATCTTGCATTCTAAACTTCTTCAGATATTCCTGCTTGTTACTCGGGTATAATCTTATGTTTTACCCCAGATTCATCTCAGTTCTGCATCCTCTGATACAGCAGTTAAATAAAACGCTGCTGATCTCTTCAGATGTTAGGTTGCCTGCCGATTTGTGCCCAAGCAAGAACAAACACATCGTCATTTAGCGTTCTTGTTATTGGTTTTCTCATACGCTTCTTCATGATTCACTAGTTATATGGCTTTTTTTAACAATAGTTCCCATGAAAAGCAGAATTGTCATGTTAACATTTAATACAGCTTTTTCTTGATTTTTGTTTGCAGATTTGACATGAAGGTTAACAAGAAACCACGAGCTGTAAGTTTATCTTTTTCTTTATTAAATAAAATGACATTATTTTAAATAAAATGTTATTTAAGCTGCATAAGCAGTTAAACAGGTGATTATTTTCAGGTGTTTTTTTTTTTTTCTCTAAAAAATTGTTCAAAATGGATAAAAAAGGTTTAATTTTTAAAATACCATTCTTCCATCTAGCAGGTCTTTGCCAGACCCGCCGAAGCACATATTTTGACTAACTAAAATATTTAAATATGTATTTAAAGACTTAAACAACTTTTTTGTTTATTCTAAACAATGAAATATAGCATTCATAAACATTCACCAGTCAGCTGCATAAGATATGTTTAGGCATATGCCTGACATCTCTACTACCCTCAAACCAGTTGCACAGGGGTCTCACCAGTCCCAGGATGGATCGTGTAGTATGGGCGTCTGGTACGTAAGTCTGCTGGTGCATCTACCTGAGATGATGGTTAAAAATGTAGAAAATCGTTCAGATACTGTAGACCACTCAAAAATAGATAAATCTTTATTGGACGACTTGCACGCAAATAACTTCCTGGTCTGCAGAATCACATCAATTTCTAGCATTGTAGAATATACAACAATCAACCATTTACTGGTTCTAATGTGGTGGAACCAGCAGTTAAAGCAGCTTGATTTGATTTCAGAACTGCTAGTGTATTTTACATTATTTTACAAGTAAAAGAACCTAGAAAGTAATGTAAATCAGGTGGGAGGTAGACCTGAAAATCCCCCTCATTTCTTATTGTGTAGAAATAAACTGCTACTGTTGAGGAAAGACCTGATGATTGACAGCTCAGAGTACTGCTTGCTCTCTCTCTGTTTAAATTAATTATAGCTCAGTTAGTGATTTCTTTCTCCTTCCTAATGTTTATATATAATTAATTGATAGATGTGTTAGCCCCCTAACCCCCCTAATTTGTTTGAGTTTGTCACAATGTGGGGCTATCTTCCTACTTACAAATGTGTATTACATGTAAATAACAAGATATACCTCCACTGAAACTTTGAAAGTTTTAAATCCAGCTTTTGAGCATCCCATAATGAATTGCTGGTTGCCTTCTCATATCAGTCATTTCTGTTGGGAACCAAATGATGAAAAACAGTTGCCCCTATTAAATAGGGTCATTAAAAGGCCCACAAAAACGTTAAATCCTTGAGCTGTGTCTGATCTAATCAGCGTTCCAAAATCAATTTTAACCATTAACTATGACTTATGACCAAGAGAAACATAGAATTCTACATTTTGGGCACTGAAATTATCATTTGATCATCAAGTAGGTGCTGAAAGTTTGCTCTTTCTGATAGTTGATAAAACTTCCTAATGAGCAGAGCAATTTTTTCTTAACTCGAGTGATTTTTCTCCTGCAGGATTACTCTACTTAGAGACGACTGGAATGCCTGGACACGCGAGTAAACATGAAGAGAAACACAAGATTTCTGTGAACTTCTTCTGCCCCCCCCATACATTGTGGTCATATTTCAACCTGTACTGTGTATATTGCTTGAAACATTCCCCCTCCTCCTCCACCTTTCTTTGGTCACAGTTAAGATCTTTAGTGACCAATTGAGTAGAGATCCGGTGTTGCATGTTACGTGGGCCTGATGAGGCCCACCTCCATTAACACACCATCTTGTATAGTGTTAAAGAATGTATTTATTACTTCCTTCATTTCTATGTTTCCCATTATATTCGTGCTATTTGTCAAGAGTCAATTGGCCTGAATATTCCATATTCTTTTATTACATGGTTTGTTTTTCAAAAAAAATAAAATACCAGTACCACTAATATTTTTTTTTCTTTCTTTCATGAGTGTGGCTTTCAGTAAGGGCGTTTCTTTGCATCACATCGATTACAAGACTGTCGAATGCTGTGAAGTCTTTCTTACTGGCAGATGAATGCCAGTGAAACGCTGTTTATTGTTGGATGGCGTTCTCACACATCTGGCCCATAAAAGGTTATAATGTGGAGGGGTCCAAATTTATCAGTGTTTACATAACTAATATAGAGCACATTCTCTTCTGACAGTCTTCAGTTTGTTTTATGGAAATGGTTAAAGTAAACAGGCGTTCTTAGCTGAAGCTAATGACAGCAGCCGGTTCTCTACGCAGTGCTGTCTGGATTATCTCAGGCTGTTTTAATAGACGATTTCCAAGAAAGCCTTTTGTTAATGCTATTTGGTCAACAAATGTTAATGAAAGGTTAATGTTACTTGTTTTTTTATCAATATGTGGTCAGTGTGTTGTGTGTCTTTACCACTAGGGAGCGCCAAAACACATGTTTGACTGAAATATAAATAATGTTACAAACCACAGTATATGTTTATTCAGTTATTCAGAGTGATTTGTACTTCTTATCTAGATTGCTTGTAGAAGTTATACACAGTAATTAGTCTTGCGTTGATAATATTAACTCGGTTACATAATCACACAAAGATCTACAACAGTATTTTTAGAAAGTCCAGAAGGAATTACCAGTGTAGAAATATTCCAAAGTCAAATGACAAAATTACGATGAATTGTTTTTACCGTAATTATTTTAATAATATATATGAATGGTCAAATATATAGTTCAATAATTCTATGATATGGGATAGTAAAATGATTATTTATGGTGAGTGTCTTACTAAAAACAAGTGTAAATAGATGATCATCGGTACCATAGATTAATTAGGCGCTTAATTTACTCTGATTTTTTTTAACACTTTAATCCAGTAGTTACCATAAGATATATATATATATAGTGCTTCATGAGGATTGGGAAATTTTCTATCATGTTGCCTGTTAATATAATCAACCTCGTTTCAATTTCTGTTAACCCGCAAGATGTTGCTTCAAATGTTTTCACTCAAAGAGATTTAAAAACAGTTTTATGAACCCGTTTTGTTGAAACATCTCTATTCTAAACTTTATTTAAAGTTATTGTATGGGTTTTTTGATATTTCTTGAAGTTCAAGATTCAACAAAGCTTGACATCTTTTATGAGTAGTTTTGAGGACAATATGATATTTTTTTTTTTTTTGGACAACAATGCAGGGTTTCTATCAGGTCTTAAACTTAGAATTTGGTAATCTGAATTTTAAATCTGAGATATGTCGAGGTATCATGTTTTATATGCGCAGAGATAGGTCTTAAATATGTTAATGTTCATTTAATGCTACTTCTTCCTTGTCCATTTAAATGCTTCTGATGCATTTCAAAATTAGCTTCTTTTTTTTTTTACTTTCAAACATTATTTGTGTGTGCGTATTTATTTGATTATATCGATTTGCAAGTCCCTGGCATTCCTATATATTTTTTTATATCCGTTATACTTTTTTTTTAGTATGGACATGAAATGGGTCTTAAAATCTAATTAATTTTTTTAATTCTATTTTCTGTAATTGTTTAAAAAATGTTTAAATGTCTTAATTGAAGTTGTGGAAACCCTGCCAATGACTTTATCCAACTAAGTTACGCTAACTTGCATCTAAAGACTTGGGAGAAAATGACCTTTGCAGGAATGCCTTACCTGGGGGCAACTTGACCAGGATCATGTCATTGACATATTGGTGACGGGTCAGTCCACCAGACAAGGCACCAGGGAGGTTAATTCTCACAATTCCATCATAGCTTGTCCACATCGATATGAGAAAAATATGACGGACGTATCTCCCCCTCAACCCATAATAGGCGCGTACATGTGAAGACAGTTAGAAATTATCAGTCATTATGGACCTTGACCTCGATGCCTATGGCTTGTTCCAAATGGGCATCATTGATGGAGCACCTTCCTGTCATAGAAGAAGTTTCAGAGCTGTAAATCTGTGTACTGGATCTGCAGTGGGTGCTCTGCTGCTTGTGCCCACAGGTGAGTAGATAAGATGGATGTGGCTTCATGGTCTGGGCAGGTGTGATAGCAAACTGCCATCTTTTTTCTATAATTGGCTTCCTGATTATTGTCAACTGGTGGTTTTGACAGCACTCAAAGTCATTGTTCCAGTGGTAGTCCAGAACGGCAATGCTCATCCATCCCTGCAGAGAACATCAGAAAGTTGTGTCAATCCATGTGGAGGAGGATTACTGTTATAATCAATGCTGATGGGGGCCACATAAATACTGATTTTGTGTAATGTGTTGTATCACCTAAGAACGTTATGGTGCTTATGTTTTTGGTTACTTTACATGTCGTTTTGCTGCCGAATTTCTCCAACTACTGGATTGTTTTAATCTCAGGCAACTTGTCGATGTCCCCACCCACACCATGGGGCACACTCTGGATCTTGTCATCACTGACTCTGCTCCTCTCAGCAATCTTCTTGTGAACGATCTGGGTGTGTCCGACCACAAAGCCGTCTCCATGGAATTGTCGTTTGTGTCCTCCCTCACTAAGCCCAAACGTCAAATCTACTTCAGGAAT
>VRLP01002227.1:2500-95912 GCA_009660295.1 Lophius piscatorius
TTGGCAGTGTCCATGGAGTAGTCGTCCAGGCAATAAAAGACACTTCTTCGTTCTCCACCAATGGGAAGTTGACAATTACTGATGGGTCTTGAACATCCTGCAGACAACAGTGAAATAAAAAAAATGAATTCAACTGAACTTTAATGTCTAACATGTAAGTGTTGCTACAACTTCTGCAATGGTTTAGTTTTGGTAAGAGAAGTCTGTGATGTGTACCAACCTTGTAGTTCTGGTGAGACTCAAAGTTGGATAGGGGTGTGTTGCAGGCAGTGGAAAAAGGCATGACTTTGACACCTCGGTAAACCATCCCTTTGTCGTACAGCTGTTTGAACACCCACCTACATGAAATGAATAGAAGTAGGAAGACTTAAAAAAAAAAAGAAGAGAGACAGAGCTACAAACAGTTACAAACAAGAGACCGAGGAAAGTCTGGTGTCTTTTGTATTTTTGTTATGTGAGTGCTATACTAGACTCATTATTCACAATTATTTGTCAAATCCTATGACCTAAAAGGTTTAAATATCTGGCCCCAAAACGAAAACTCCATTCCACAACTTAAAGGTGAAGAAAATAGCATTACTTAAAAAAAACCAATTCAGATATCTGCTGCCTTTGTTATGTTAGTGTATCAAATTGTCAACGCTGAATCTTTTGTATGCAAGTAAAATAAAAATGTATATATAAACAGTAAATTTTACCAGACAGTCTCCATGAACCATGGGTAGAGGGTCTTGTAGTCATTCTTGAAGTCAATCCACCTTCCCATTCGTTTAACTGTAGTCTAAGAACAAAAAAACACAAAGCAAATCAAAATTTGGCTACTAACTATAAAAATTCTTTCTTCAAGCCAGTTTTTAATCAAAACTCGGGAATGCAAAACTAATAGAGAGAAACACAACCATTGTTTATGCATGATATATCTGTGATCTAGCCTCACTTTTTAAGAGGACACTCAGTATGCTGGTCTAAGTCAGAGATGGATGAAACAAAACCCAATCTGGTCTCACAAGTATGGTCATCAAGTTCCCTGATATGAAGATACCGTCTGCTCCATATGCTCACCTCCCATTCGTTGGAGTATCTCATGACAATATTTCTGCACTGCCTGTTGTACTCAGCGATGCCCATTTTGGCCACATCTTCAGGTCCTTTGATCCCTAGGGTCTTATCAATCTCATACTCCTACAGCAACACACAGCACACATAAAAATAGCACATATGAATGTGTAAGTCTAAGCAGATGTTTCAGAAAAATATTGACCATATTCAGACAGATTCTTACCACAGGAAGGCCATGACAGTCCCAGCCAAAACGCCGGTCCACGTGGAAGCCACTCTGATGGGCAAAGCGAGTAACTATGTCTTTGATGGTGCCAGCTAAGATGTGCCCATAGTGGGGTAGACCTGTGGCGAAAGGAGGGCCATCGTAGAAGGTGTAGCTGTTTGGAAGTGGGAAACCAATTTTTTTTACTAGCCTCGAAAATGATTTGTCATAGAAACTAGGAGATATGACACTAACACTAGGGGGTCTAGAGACACCTCAAATGTGAAAGAAAAGCAATAATATAGAAGGACCATTCACATCAAAACCAGTTTCCTCAATGTGACAAAGCCTGCATCAACACTAATAATAGCGTTCTGTTAACAGTGATATCAAACATATGCTGCATGCTTCAGCAGTGTCAACAGCTTACTATTACTTAAATACA
The DNA here is from genome assembly GCA_009660295.1 of Lophius piscatorius. NCBI lineage: Eukaryota > Metazoa > Chordata > Actinopteri > Lophiiformes > Lophiidae > Lophius > Lophius piscatorius. Next base: position 4,210 of record VRLP01002227.1, read on the forward strand.
TATCTATGGTCTGTCACTGCAGTATATTGTGCTGATAAACAAAAATACAACTCTGTCATGGGGGTAATTTTCATTAGAAGACAATAGCTGTTAATTATTTCATATAATTCAAAATAATCTTTTATGGATCCTGACAATCTTGAAAGAGGACATCAGCAACGACGAACTGCAGAATCCCCATTGTCATCTTAAGCAGTATAAATTACATTTTGATATTAGTTTAGCTTTTAAGCTTAAGCTACCACAATACCAAATGCTAAGCAATAACCGTACACCAGGACCAGGTTTTCCTAGATGTGTCAATTGCGCTATGTAAAGAGGTCAGGTTGACCTTTCATAACCAATAATAAAAAGCATACCAAAATGTATTTAATTTTATTGGTTGCGAGTGTTTTTATTATTCATTTAATCACTGTAACAGCGATTACAATAATATAAATCACCACTATACGTTTTAAGGTGTTATATCTGTGTAATATATATATATATATATATGTAATATATATAATATATATATATATATATATATATATATCTTATGATATATTTAAGGGTATATCATTTTCGGTATGGCAGTGTCTTGACGCTGCTGCTAACGAGCAAATCTATGGTTGGTAGACTGAAAAAACAGTATTTTCTTTTAGTTTATCTTAACAAAGATATGAAAGAACAGCAATGGTGTGTGCTGGCGAGGGTGGGGGGTACCTACTTGGGCCTGTTTTTGGACTGTTTGAGGCATTCTTGAAAGCAGTCCTTTTCTTGCCAGAGAAGCATGATCTTCTCCTCCTCAGAGGGAAAGTTGATCGACTCAGGTACTCGCTCCACCATGGTGTCTGCCAAAATACAGAAAATAAAGGAACTCAATGGACTTGTGGAGCACGAAAACAAATCACAGTGTTCCTGTCAAAAACACATGAACATGATTGCAATTAATAAAAACGTTGTTAATAATGCAAACAACTGAGCATAGATATTAGGAAAATTAAACGGTGGAAACAGTGTTCCTGTCACAAGTACAGATACATGTTTGGAATTAATAAAAGTTGTGTCCACAATGCAAAAACTGAGCTAAGATACTTAGATACTTTTTGGTAAATTTTGGAAATTCTAGCATCCTACATGACAAAAAGGAGCGGTTCAAGTATTTGAACCTGTTTCTCACCGTGAACTGATAACTTTTGGATCTTCTTAAAGGATAACAATTCAAAATATATAGATTCATTATAATATGTCGCTGCTTATTTTCATTGTTACGTCACAAGGAAATAGAAACTTCACTCAAAAGAATGACGCTTCCTTGTTGTTAGCTAACATGCTAAACTAGCCAGCCAACGCTTCAATTAAGTTAGCTCGTTGCTAAACGCTGTAAATTTAGTCAAAGACGGCGTTTCAACGCTCTCCGACAACTGCAAACAGACAGTGAAGTGTGATGGCAAACGAAGCAATCACATCTTCAAGTTTTCATTTAAGACTTTCACCTATACTCACATGTTGTCCGCCGCCGGCTGTCAGCACAAGAAATGATGCAAGCTGCAGTCAGCATGTGTGGAAGTGACGTCAGGACGTACGATACTTTGCATGCATCCAAATAAAATACAACCATTTAAATTCAGAAATTTAGAAACATATTTCGAAATTGAAGATTCGCTATAAGCGATTTTTTAATTAATAAAAACGAATTTTCTGATTGATTAATCATTTTTCCGAAAGCAGTGACTTTTATGAAACACAGATTGATCAGCCACAAGGCAAGGCAAGATAACTTTATTTATATAGCATATTTCAGCAACAGGGCAATTCAAAGTGCTTTCTAAATACAATCAAGAATATTGCGACAAAGGGCAAAAGAACATTAAGACAGTTAAAACAGTTATTAAAAAACATTAAGAAAGATTTAAAAAATAAGCTAAAAAATAATTAAAGCTGAAATAGAAGAAAAATAAACTGCCAAGCCCTTTCGACCTCAGAGATAATAGAATGTTTTCTAAACAGGCAGCAGCCAATAAGACCGTTTTAAGCTTTGATTAGCTATAACAAGGGATGTGTGGCTCAAAGCTATAGATGTGTGGATCAGAGCATCATTTTCACGTCTTCACATGATAATTTCACGTTAAAACGTAATAATTTTCACGTTTTAACATGATAATTATCATTTTTTCCCATAATAATTTTCAAGTTATAACGTCATTATTTTCACGTTTTCACCTTATACTTTCACGTCATAACGTGATAATTTTCACGTTTTCCCATGATAATTGTCACGTTTTAACGTAATACTTTTCACGTTTTAACATGAACATTTTCAGCTTATAACGTAAAAATTTTCACGTTTTTACATGATGATTTTCACGTTATAACGTAATAATTTTCAAGTTTTCACATGATAATTTTCACGTTATAACGTGATATGTCCGTTATCTCCGTCAAAGTGCCATAACGTGCCTATATTACTGCTGCAATGACGTGCCTATAAACGTAACTTTATATCCTTAAAATGAGCATCTTATGAATGTCTGTCTTGTGATATAACAGCCACTTTTGTAACTGCAGTCTTCACAATGGCCAACTTTGAAGCATTCAGTGGAAGAAGTTCATTAACAGTTATAGATTTACAAATCAGTTTGCAGCAGCATCCCATGTAAGCCATTCTAATAATTTTTATAACACCCTACAGAAATATTATGTGCAATAGTGCAATAATCCAGCTTCCGTCCTCTCCATCACATTGCCTCTAACACACATTGTATGGTTTGAGAGAGTAAACAAGAGAAAGCTCATAAATTTGATGAAGAGTTCCTTCCTTTCCTGAAATTCATAAATAAAGAACACAGTTTAGAATAAATAAAGAACACTGTTTAAGGAGATTGTGTCCCCACCACTGTTATCAGGGTTAGAGTAATGAGGAGGAAGGGGCTATAGCCAGAGTATCAACAACTTGGAAAGCTCCAGGGGTTTATATATATCATTCCATTATAATATGTTAAATTGATGTTTTATGGGTTGGGTTAAAGCTCTGGATTAACGCATACAGGGTTTGGTAGTCGTGGTATTTAAATGTATTCCAACAACACAGGTAACATAGCAAATAAGCAATCAGGTAACACCAGTAGTTATTGTGATACTTACCACAGTGCTCCTGCTCCGTCAACACACAAAGCTCCTTCAAAAGGCTGTTTCATTAATCATTACAATGCTAGACAATTAAAGGGAGATTTTGTTGTTGTTTTTTTTGCAAAGGCGGAAAACAAAGTTAAAGGCCATAGTCATTTAATAAAGACAAGTCGAACTTGCTTGGATTTAAACTCAAGCAATCGTCTCGGTCTTTCCCTTTAGAGGGTGTGTAAGAGTGTGTGTTGTGGGGGATGGTTGCAAGTGTTTTCCAGTTATCGTTTTTTTGAGATGTAAAAATTATATCTGTTTTTAAAGATTGATGCCAAGATCCTTGACTTTATGGCTGATGATGTTCTGGCTGGCTACATCCCAACATACGGAGATCTGATTGCAGCAAGACGCGTCTGTTTGGAAAAGAAAGGTTCAACATGTGAAAAAGAATCAAAAAAACAGTCGCTGCTTGAAAAGCTGAAGAAAAAGAGGGGCATAAATGGGAATGACGATAAGAACTCTGATCATGAGGAAACATCTGCTCCAAAACGACAAAAACATTTTGCAAACAACAACAAATGGGCTCAAAAAAGGACCAGAAAAGTTGAGTTGCGATGGATACATGAAGGTAAACAAATTAGGAAACGCAGAAGTGGCGGAACAAGAACTCTTGATGTATCCAAAGGATCAATAAAAGCTGACAAATTACAGTATGCTAAAGACCTTTTCTTTCCAAATGGGAATAGCAAATTTGGAAGATTTGAGACATTTGTTCATGACATATTGGACTATCAGGAGGAAGCTGTATTTGATGAAGATATCATAGTTGGTGAATTGGACGGTACTAAAAATGGGAGTGTTAAGATTTTACCTTTGCACTAAGAGTCGGAGAGATGAGGATGATGAAGACTCTGATGGGGAGAAATCAGATGCATACAATGATGAACAAATTTACGTGTACATAAAGAAAATGAGCAAATTGATCAAACTGTTATCATTGCGTCCCAAATGATAAGGTCTGAGCGAGTTTGAAGCAGATGCATTATCCCACACATCAGAGGTGATGTTTGGCCCCTTCCTTGGTGAACCCCTGTCTTCTCAACTGGATGAGACATTGAAACATGAACCCAGTCCACACTTTAAAGGAGAGGAGACGGTCCTCACTTCCATCACACTTCCATCAAGCAGAGGGCTCATTACCCCAGATGCCGCATCCCTAGGTGTGGCAAGTAGTTCTACAGACTCAAATGATGTTCTTTGTTTCACAATAATACTTCACAGGCTCAATCTTCTGGAGGACATGATCAGCCAGTTCAAGGACCCAGCACTGCTCAACCTCCCTCTGAAATACTCCTATACGGATGAAAAGGGAGCTGATGCAGATGTTGTGTCAAATGATGTTTATGCAGCATTTTGGACAGAGTTCATGGACAGAGTTCATGGACCACACTGCTGAAGGGGAGGACCTCAGGGTTCCATCACTTTCTCCTAAATGCCAGGAAGAAGAGTGGAAATCAATTGGCTGAATATTACTAAAGGGCTTTCAAGACCATGGATACTTTCCCTGTCGACTTACCCCGGTTTTTTACAGTGGCACTTATTTTTGGTGAAAATGAAATCTGTGATGAGATACTGTTTGAAAGTCTTCTCCTGTGTATAAGTCAGCCAGATAGGGATCTGATAACCACTGCCTTAAGAGAAGATCTTGTTGATGAGGACAGGCGCAAACTATTTGATCTTTTGGACCGCTTGAATGTAACAACAAGAAAATTTAAAAGTAATCCTTCTAAATGTGGCCCAAAAGCAGTTGATCCAAAAGCCAAGATATGCAGCAGAAACAAAATGTCATTGATTGCTAGCCACTCACTTGAAGAAGCATTTAGGAGCCCACAAGATGTCCAAAGAATGTACGATGCAAAATAGCAAACAAGAAAGATTTTGAAGATGCTGGATGCATCTCCTACAACTCAGGAAGAGAACCAGAGCTTCCGTTTTCTGCGGCAGTACGTCAGAGGACTAGGAAGGATGTTGAGGTTTGTCACTTGGTCAGATGTTATTTGCAATGACAAAGTTGAGGTCTTGTTCCAATTGATGGATTCGTCTGAATCCATCAATTGGTTGATGGATTCAGACGACAACCAATAGCACATATCTGTGGACCAGTTCTGGAACTGCCATGGACGTACACGTCCTACCCAGAACTACGCACTGAGGTGGACATTATACTAGTCACAAACAGCTCCTATAAGTTCACCATAGCTTAGACCAAGTTTTCTCCCTTTCAAAACAATATAATGTAAATGATTCATGGGAAGTGTTGTTAAGATCCATTCCGCATGGCAAATACAAGAATAAGTGAAGGAGAGAAATTTTGGTGAAATCATGTACCTATGGTAACAAAGTATGCATCACGAAGGAGAAGAATTCAAATAATTGAGTGCTTACTTGGAGGAGATGAAAATGCTCCTGAATATTTTTGTCAACAGCTTGATGGAAGTTCAATGTTTATTATGTGCTTAAAAAGGAGGATACATCTTGCCGTTTTGTTGTTGATGGCACTGTTCAATAAATGTTTTACCTGTTGGAGAAATGTTATAACGAAGCAGCAGAGCACCTGTCAGAGCTTTGGAGCAGGAGGGGCACATTAGAGGCTGCAAAGACACAGTTACTCTGCCAAAGCCTGTTGGGTTTTATTGTGGGTTACAATACAGTTGTGGTAGGTAGAGTGCTGAAACATGTTTTTCGTAATTCATAACTTGTTTTGGGCACATTTCTGTTTATTATAATGATCTTTACAGAAGTGTTAGGTTGTTTTTTTTGTCCCTTGTTAGTGGGACACGCTACTATTGTGATACCTGCTCTGCCTCAGGTTCCACGGTGAAATGGTTATTTCACCAAGAGTTATTTTCCAATGTAAAACTTTTCACTGTTTTTTTTGGTCAGGTAGAAACTTTCATTTAGCTTCCCCTTACGTGCACATAATGAAAAAGAAAAAATTTGGTTGACAACATTTTTTATGTGTCAAGTGTCAGTAAATGGGGCTGTTGGTAACCTTTAGTTAAAGAACATAAATAAACTAATACATTTTACGTATTTTATTTAAAATAAGGGTATACAACTTTTTTTGGTATCAGGGGTGAGGAAATTTCTATTTTATATTGTGGAAACAAAAATGAGGGATGCAAGCCCTGTTTTTAGAGAAATACAAAAATGACGCCCCAGGTTGAGAGTGTTGGGTTTCCCTTTTCTGTGGCAGGAATCATGTGGTATCAGTGAACATAACTGCACTCATGTGCATCTAATACCTTGGTAAAACACTTCCGCTATTCTTACATCCCTTTGATGCTATTTTAGTTACCCTCTTGATTTTAACAACCAGTATCATTATATATACAATCTGACTAAAATTATTTGTTAGATTGTATATTCACACATTTCTGATCCAGTCATCAAAAAACTCTACACACCATTGATTTTGGCAGTTTTCAAAAATTGTATTACATAGCAGACTGAAGACCAGCATCAGGCAACATCTGCAAAAAAAAACCAGCGTCCTATCCTTTTATGTGTCACCCTTCCTAGGTTGATCATAACAGCAAGGACCTCTTCTCAAAACAAGTGGGACACAATATTACATGACCATAATGACCATACTGCCATGTGGAACTTATTGTTAACCTCAGAGATAAGACCCTGTTTTAATAGGTAATAGTTTTGGAGACTATTACCTTCCAACTGAATAAAAACAAAATGGCTCTGATAATTTTCATAAAAATATGTAAAAAAGAAAAACATAACAGTTAAAATAATGTAGACCATGAATTATCCAGATGTCTTGGTGTCAATTTATATATTTCTCATTATGTGTGCCCTTAGGAAGAGATAGAGCTCCGTGGCTTCACCTGCTGTGGTGGGTGAGTGTAAGAAATGTTCTGCCTTTATAAGGCAACACAAACTGAATACTGTTTCATCACAAGGACAATGTTGGCATTCTTATTTACAAGCATCCACTGCTTCCTGAGAAACATCTTTTAGGTGATCCTCTCCTCCAAATAGTTGAGGGATAGTGTAGATTAGAATTGGGCGTCCAATTGGAGCTACTGCATTTCTACTACGGCGGATGATGTGGGTATTCCACAAATTTGCGACTTGCTGCAGCACTTCCTGTTAAAGAAAAATACCAGTGAGATTAAAGATTAATGTCATGTTTTCCTATTCCCGGGAACAAAATTGCTTTCCTGAAAAATTAATACTGGTGTATAAAATGACGTTGTGAAAAGTAAGCTACAGTTAAACTTTGTACAACTGTTGATATTTGTATCCCCAAATGCTTGACAGATAAGTTTCCACTAAATTTACTATCATGTTATGGGGTTATCGTGGGTAAGTGTATTTTGTTTTAGTTCTTGAGGAGATAACAAATGCTTCTGACATTTACTGAGTTTTCTGTGTGAGAATCAGGTAGGAGGATTTTAATGGACTGTGTCAGTACTTTCCCCTTCATTCACTCACTCTATCTTCTCTCTCTCTCTCCCTCCACTCCCCCTCTGGCCCCACTCATCTCTCTCTCTCTCTCTCTCTATATATATATATATATCTTTCTAGCTCGCTCGTTATGACATATGGTGCTACTTACCTCAATGATGCTCAGACAAGTAAACAACACAAGCTACTTGTCCAAGAAGTCTCCGGAGAAGAAGTCCTTGTCCTTCAGCTCCTGGAGACGATTCATCCAGTGTTGAGCATGATGCGTTCTCAAGAATGCCCAAAAAATCTCAATTCGCTGATTGTGATTGCTGGAACCAGGAATGAAACAGTTACTTGCGCTGCGATCCGCACTCCATCGTAAGAACATCTGCATGTCTGCCATTGGGACATTTTCCGTTCCAAAATATGTGCAGATTTTGGCAGCTTTCCCCATCCTCTGCTCAACCTCAGCTATGAAATAACCGGCGATGATCTTGGGGTCGCTGTTTGTTGAATAGGCATGAAGCCATACCGTCAGTCTCCAAAAGCCATCAATCGCACTATTTATGCAACATGTTTTCCTAATTAGTAATAATGAGTAATTAATTATAATTAAAAATGATGTCCAGGGTTAACGTATATATGTCATGGGAGGCCATGTATCTTCATTCGCTCAACATCCAGGCCTCGAGAAACTTTAATAACCGTCTCACTGTACTTTAAGTTACCACATAACCAGCTTGGATGCAGTTGAGATGGTGTAGCTTGTATCCATGGAGCCTTCCGTGTCCCTGGAGCTGATCAATGAGACATGATGCTACCTCCAGTGGATCGGATTCTTCTGTACAGTTCCATGCCTTTTAAAATCCTTCGTGGTGTTCGCAAACGGATCATAATATCATCCACAGCACTTAATAACAGCAGAATATTGCCATTCCTCAACCCAAGCATGAAGTAGAACTTGATCAAATCATCTAATTGAGCCATTTTCCTCACTTCATCCTTTACCTGTCAAGATGGTAAATGTCAAGTTTCGCGTCATCGTAAGGTTTATCAAGTTATAACGTAAAAATTATCATGTGAAAAACGTGAAAGTTATCATGTTATAACGTGAAAATGATCTATCAATATAAAATTTTCATGTGAAAATGTGAAAATTATCAGGTTATAACGTGATACAATTTTTATTTTTTTGTTCTGGCATGACAGCAAAGCGCTTCCGTACTTCATAGCCAGGCATCACAATATCTTCATCTTCCTCCTGGGATACGGCGTTTCTTGTAGTACTTATTGCTTTTAAGGATCAGTTTCGAGACATGACACATCCTGTCACGTGCATTAGCAACAAACTTTTACAATTTTGGGGGCAAAAAAAACTTTGAGTCGTTCCAATAAAAGTTAACCCTATATTTACTTAGGCATATATAATTGATCAAGTGGACGGTCCATATAAAGAGTATATATATAAGAGTCTTTCACTTCTATAAAATTAAAAATCCGGACCTCATTCGTACACCTGTGATTTCCATGCAGCAGGAATGTTAGGTTTATTTTACAATTCCAGTGTTAAGACATGGGTTAAATACTGTACATTAGAACAAAAGCCGAAAACGCAGGCTAATTTAGCACTTTGTAGGATCAAAGTAGGCCTTACCAAACACAATTTCTTTAATAAACTTTATAAGATTTGATGTCAAGATCCACTGCTCAGAAAAATGAAGGGAACACTTAAATCAGAGTCTGGATTTCTATGAAAGAAACATTCAAGGTGAAAATGTTTAGTGATAAACATTGCGTTATTTGTTTAGAACAAAATTATGCAAGAATGATCAATGCAAATCGAAATCATTGAACTATTAAGGGCTGGATTCTCAATTACACCAAATATCAAAGTGAAAACCTGAAATCACAGACTGATCCAAATCCAGTGAATTTCATCACAACTCATAATGTGACCCAGGAGTATGTTTGAGCCCCACATGCTGAAGGGACCTCCTGAAAACGTCTGGGCATGCTCCTGATCAGATGGAAGATGGTCTCCTGGGGCATATCCTCCCAGACCTGGATACGACCTGGACAGTCTGGGGTCAGTGGTGGTAGCGTCTGATGCAGAGATACAGAATGTCTCAGAGGTGCTCAGGTGGATTCTGGTTCGGGGAAGTCTATGGTGACGTCTGTCTATGATGCCATAGTCTGGGGGGCCTAGTCTATGGCATTAACACCTTCATCCTCCAGGAACTGCCTTCACACTCTGACCATATTAGACCGGGCATTGTCCTGGACCAGGAATCCGCCAATGTCCCCTGGACCAGAAGGCGGTCTGGTAGCGGGTCTGAGTTTCATTCTGGTACCTAACATCAGTCCGGGTACCGTTGGCTAGCCCGTAGAGGTCTGTCAACCATTCAAGTATCTGTCTCCCCAGAACATCACCGATCCTCCACCAAAAAAGTCCTGCTGGATGATGATGCAGCATTACGTACTCAGCATCTCCAGACTCTGTCATGCCTGCCACATGACCTGTTAGGACTTGCTGTCACCCGTGAAGAGAACGGAGAGGAAATGGACAACCCGCTAATTTTGCTGTTTTCGGGCTGTGAGTACAGGTCCAGTTGGAGGACATCGGGCACTCGTGCCACCTTCATGAAGTCTGTTGCTCAGTTTTGTCAGAAACGGCCTGTCTCCTGGCATCTCCTCCATGCTCTTGAGACTGTGCTGGGAAACAGCAAACTGTCTTCTAACTCCATGCAAAGATGCAGACAAGCCAGCCTGGCTTGTCTGCATCCAGGCTGGTTTGTCTGGATGCAAGCCAGCCTGGATGCTGGCATGCATCCAGGCGCTTGACTGCCTGTGCAGTAGCAGTGGGCTGCAGGTACTGCCTCATATCACAAGTAGTGACAAATACAAAAAACTAGAGACGACTCCGTCAGGAAAGATAAGTAGCGAGAAATGGACTGTGGCCACCACCCTCCGAACCATTCCTTTTGGGAGTTGTCATGCTTTTTTTCTCACCATTGCACCTGTTGTCACTTTCATTTGCACCAAAACAGGTGAATCTGATTCACAATCATTTGTGCTTCCTAAAGTGACAGATTGATATCCCTGAAGTTTAACTGGCTTGGTGTCATACTGAGATGATTAAGTGTTCCCTTCATTGTTTTGAGCAGTGTACTATCTGTAATGTGAAAATCTTAAAGCATATTCAATCTAATCCAAGGAAACCAGTCAAAGTATCACTGCATATGATCAGACAGATGGTTACAGCACAAGGAAAGACTTATTTAGATTTTTAGCAAAGCAAAGCTTTATTATGATGGTGAAACGCCGATAGACACTGAGGTGACTGCATGGCAGCTTATTTAGACACAGCCTGCTGCATCACCTTCTGCATCCCCTTCTGCATCCCCTTCTGGCCCTTCTTGTTGTGCTTCTTAGCAAAGCGCATGTTCCTCAGGAACTTAGGGTCCACCTGCAGCATAAAAACAAACAAACCATAAGTTAGCTGTCTGAAGTGGTAGCAATTCCAAGTTATATCATTTAAAAACAAATACTTAAAAGGGTAATCACATGTTTTTTCCATAAATAGCTGGTGGAAAAATAACACTGAACTGCAGATGGTAGCAGAAGTAATTTATATGCACTACATCCAATATATATGGAAGTTGAATTATGAAGCTAATGGATCCAGTCGCAAATTACAACACGGTTTAATCAACACCATCTGTCTAAATTCAAGTCTTTCAAAGATGGGTCTCAGAAGTAACAAAAGTCTTAAGAATTTATGCAGCATTACTTTCCAAGCATTCCTCAGTAATATTCAAAACTACATTCTACATCCACCCGAATTCTGTCCAGCAATGTTTGAGGCTTTGCGAGTGGACCATAGCACGTTACAGATGTAACCTATATGCTATCCTTTCTAGGAGGATAAAAAAAAAATATGGTCGCCGTTTTAAAACGAATCAACCAAAAACATTACATCTATTAAAGATAAAATGATGGTTCGCAGTCAGAACAGAGCTCAGAAAAAGGCTTTTCGACACTTGGCAATCGTACTGTGCCTGATTTAATTAAGACTTTAATTGTATTGTCTTGGTTTTCTTTCATTTGATCGCAAACACATTTTACCAGTGTATGATGGTTGTGTGTCTAAATAAATTTCTATATTGTATCATGCTTAACTATTGTTCTAACAATATTTATACTGCTCTCTTGGACATGTTCTCTAGAGATATTAATCTCAATGGAGGATTTTACCTGGTAAAATAAAGGATATAATTAAATCATTTACACGATCAGTCATTACCTGTGAACGTCTGAGCGCTTTTCTAGGATGCCCCTCTGACACTAGTGTCAGACAAGGCTTGACATTTAACCAAGTATCTCCTTAACAACAGCTGTGGGGATGATTGCAACTAAGGACCCCACAACACTCATTTTAGGGGGTTGAGTTTGAATGTCAGTAGTGTGACTTAATAACCCTTGAATCAAAAGCTGTTTAGTAATTTGGGAAACAAAAACTAACAAACTCAAGTCGGTACTTGGAAGGTACTCAGTTGTTCAAAAGCAAGAGGAAAACTAATACAGGGACTCAAGACCAACGTTAGAGCAATAGTAGGTTTGAAAATTGTTGTTACATTCCGTTTTATTTTTCAGCGTCCCAACTATTTTGGAAGAAGGCTGCACTTCTTTGTCCTAGAAAGGACAAACAGGTTCAGATTAGCCTACTTATATGTACATGCTAGTCTGCTTGGCTACCAATTTTCAGACTAATTTGTGTTCTATGTAAAAATGTGTGCCAATTTGTCCACACAGCACCATTCAACTGAATAACTCAACCCAACATACTAAAGCTACATACAGGTTTAACTACATATACAAACAAAACTACTCAAATTGTAACAACCCAACGCACAAGGACCTCAAATTAAATTCAGTATATCTTCAGGTTAGTTTAAAATAATGTCTGATAATGCAATTATTAATACAATTTTGACTCGCTACCTGCCATCCTGATCACGTCGCAAGCTACCTGTGAATTGGGCTGCTATGTTCTGTAATGCTATTAAAAAATGCCTTATTCATTAGATAAAATATTCTGAATATTTAAAATGTTTTGCTGTATGACCACGCAGGTTTCACCAGTTAAGCTTGCTCACTAGTCCAGGGCAAAGCAACTTACTTGCTTTGTCAAGTAATTGCTAAAAATTATACTTTTCCCTTCCAGAGCCCAAATAAGTCATCTTATCTCCGATGAGGGTTGCACATTTGTAAATCAAACAGGCAATTTAGAAAATTGGAAGTGGAAAACAAGGTTTCTAAGATGAAGTGTGAACATTTCAACCCTTTAGGAAGCATGAGTAAGAGCAGATCATTTACTTTTCTAGTACACTTGCTTGACTGAGTAGTTGGGAAAAAAACACTTGTGCACAAATCTACAATTTTAGAAAAATTGAAAATGATTATTCTGATTATGATAATCAGTATCTCATCAGTGATTGATTGAACCTATCAGGCCTACCTACGGCTCATTGATCAGCTTGAACATAGGTCAGTGAAAGTAGTAAGGTACGTCAGTCTTGAGTTACCTCTTCATTCTACATCTAAATTCTACTTACAGTAACTTCAAAGAACTGTCCCAGGGAATCAAACATCTTTTGTCAAGAGTCAACCATTTCCTTAAAGCCCCCATAACTGTTACACATATGATGGTCAATTAAAATTAGATTGTATTTGTGATTGGCGTCCTTGGGAGCTGGACTGGTGACGTGAAGTACAGAACTGCTTTCATGTTAGCATCACCATTCTTGACCATCATACAGCAGTCTGACGTATTTAAGTGGATGAAATGTAGAGTGTTATTCTTTCGAACAAACACTTACTGGGTTAGCATGCAATTGAAACGTTGATATGGCACAATCACATTATTTTAAATCCTGTGGGACAAAATTGTGATAGCCTCAATGATGACAGACAACTGCAGCGATACGTACCCCTTTCAGTGACTCATATCGGTTAGATTTAGGTTTTCTGATGCCATTCCTGTGGGCTTTACGAGCTGTCATGAAAAAGACAAAAACATTGTGTTAACACACACCAAATATTCCTTAAGAAGTAAACATTAATCCAATTTAGTCAACATGGATTTAAGATTGAAGGAAAGGTTCATAGGTTAAACAACCCCACAAACTCATCTTACAAGTGTATGGTTACTGAAGGCTGTGCACTGAGCTCTGCAAACATACTTACACTGGTTGTGAGTTGTGTGGTTCTTGGACTTGGCCATTTCGTCTGGTAAATCTATAGGGGAAAGAAATTCTTTAGGCGATCTTGACAAGACTGGTATTTGCATTCTCTAGTATCTTAGCTGGCAATGAACGAGTATCGCAAGTTAGCAGTCAAAGAAGTTCTTTTTCCCAATGAAAACACTGATGATTTCAACAGACCTATTTATTTGAGACAGCAATAAGCGCACGATGAGCCAAATGTAAAGATGAGCAAAAATAAATAGACGTTCATGGTGATAAATGTGTTTGCCAGAGGTACGACTGCCTGTTTACTTGCTGACATGAAGCTAACGCTGTACTTCGGGGATAGCATTTCCTTAAAGGTAATTATCAGTCTTTAATGAAGTTTCTATCTAAACATACTGCGGGGGATACATGCCAAGTGAAATGATTAATCAGAGTCAGGAGATATTTTTGTGTGGAAATGAAAAATACACAAAGATTGATTAAGATTTAAAACGTCCATCTATGTGGGGAAAATGTATACCTTCCACACGAACAGTCGACAACCGGAAGAGAAAGAAAATTAGATCCGGTAGAGGAAAAGAAGAGTCTGGTAAGAAAGGAAGCCAATGGGCGTTGACTGTCTTTCACATGACAGCGACGCTTATGGGTGCTGTGTGGTATGACAGGTGAAATTCCGTTACTGACAACATGATGTCACCATCTACTCATATGACAGATATTCACTCTTGGTAAGGCATTTGTGGAAGGAAATCCAGGAACTTAAATTATTTAATTTTTTTTGCGCCCCCCACTCTATTTTCCAGGATTTAATTTCCATTGTATAAATGTAATTATGTAAAGATTATAGAAAATAAGTGGAATACTTACTCAAGCAATGCATTGCTATGAAGTCCACCAAAAATTGTGACAAATAAGTCCTTTATAATTTGCAAAATTTATTTCCCTACTGTGCTTCTTTACAGAATAAGATTGTCTGTTAAAAACAACAACAACAAAAATATTCAATAAGCTTATGAAAAGTTTTACAGATGAAACTAATTTCCAACTGTTTTGGCTTAGTGGGCTATCGTAAAGGAATCTCCCTCCCCATTGTAAAGTATAAGATATCTATGAATTTTTAGCATTATCATCACTTCCATTAAAACCTTTCTGTGGGCCAAGAGAGGTACAACTCATCATCATCTAAATAAAGAAAAAAAGTACACTGTAGCAAAAGACCGATTAACTTTTATTTCCAACCTAATTTATTTTTTATTGCAACCCACTGGTAGAGGATCAGTCTCTATGTTGGGAACCACTGGATGTGATATAAAAATTATATGCTATGATTTTTTAAAATATTTTTGCAATACCTTAAATTTGTCTTTCGTTCAGTTTCTTAGATGAGTGCTCTCAATCTATGACTGATCTGACAAATAGCAACCCCTTCTAATAATTCTCAATTGAACATATTATGTGGCGTTACATAAGTGCTGAAAGGTGTAGTAATTGGTTCTATTACATAAATTATATTTGATTCATTTAATATCTATTGATATCTCACTAACTGTCTAATGATATTATCAGCAGTTCAGTCAATTGCATTTGGTTTAGCTATCATTAAAGTTTTCTTTTGGAATAATACGTATTAGTTTTGTTTGCAGCAAAATTGGGCATTTTGAACCAAACACCCTCCACGGGGCCCATTGTTAGTACTTGAATCCAAGATGAGGATGGAGATCTCCCTGAGTGAACCTGGTTTCTGTATATGGCCCCTGGATGCAATTTGAGGTAATTGCAAATTTAATTTCAAGAGCCTCTGTTAGCGGAACAGAATATATTAATGCAGTCATCAGTTGAATAATCTAATTGTCATGAGCATTTCTGCAGCCAAAAGTGATAACAAAACTGAAGATAAAAAATTATTAAAGAAAAACAAAAACAACATGGTGAGTCAGCTATGTAATGGCTCAAACACAGTCATGATTTTAAACTTCATAGTCTCAGTCGAACTAGGATTGTGGCTCTGATGGCAATGTTATCCATGTAGGTCTAACATTTATTCCAATCGTACTTGATTCAATCTTTGTAGCACAACCTTATTCTGAATTTGGACAAATTGGACCAGGAGCAACAGTACTTGGGAAGGTTGGGTAATGCACAAAAATACCAGGCTACAATATCTCACAGGTAAACCGATTCATTGGAATAAAGCAGTCGAGTCATAATTGATGTGAAAGTGGCATCTTTGAAAGTCATTCGCAAGCAACAGGTCATAAAAATGAACATTCTGATTTGGCTGGAAGGGTAGCATTGAATACGTCTTTAATGAGGGAAATATTAATTACAGCAGAGGCAGCGACTCCGTTCTGTGCCACAGGAGAAACATTGTAGTACAGCATAGCGGACTCTGTGGAGGACTACCTAATACCTGTGCAAATAAACAGCCGATTCTTTAATCTTAGTTTCACACAACTGAATTAATTCCAACAAGATAGTAGGTATTACATTTCCGTTTTTCTGAAGTCTATATATCATCTCTCCTTAATTCTGCACACTGAACCTTAGAACATTCATAAAATCAGTCCTTACTGTAAATACCGCTATTTTTGAAAACCTCTAGCTCACATGCTGTTCAATCGCCAGGAGCTAAGCTGATAGTCAAAAACCTAACCTGACAATGTAGATCAGCAGCGCACCCTAAGGCAAAGGACAGACCATGTGTTCATGTGAGTGAGATAGAAAAAATTAGGAAATCATATGGGTTGACTTAGAGTCTCTCTCTCTGTTCTGGCTGATTACGGTTGATGTTATTTGTAGATGCAAGATTTGATTAGATATATCAAAATATAATCAAAATAAATAATGAATGCCGGACTACTGGCACCATCATGACAATAGAGAATATACTGTAAAAAGGCCAATGAATTTTTTCTCTCAAAGGCAAGAACAAAAAACAAGTGATTTACAGAGCAGACATGTTTACTGTGACAAATAAATATGTTTTTAATCTCAACCAATCCATCCATCCATCCATCCATCCATCCATCCATCCATCCGTCTCCCTCCGATTTGGACCTGCTGACATTTAGAGGATTTCAACCAAAATAAAGCAACAGTTAGACCTTGAATAGATTCCTTGCTGAATCCATATATGTATAAATATACGTATTTATTTTTATTTTATTTTTTTCCACATTGTTTTTCAAAATAAATGTTTTAAACCTCGCAGAAGGAAGTGGTGTTTTTTGTGAGACTTAATTACAATGTTTCTCTCATCTTCCATATAAAATTTTACTTACAGAGACTACTTTGCATTTTTTACTTGTTTTTGCAAATTAGAGAAATTGGACACAGAATGGTTTAAAGACTTTCCTTTGTTTGAATATATATAGGGATAACAGAATATAGATAGATATATACATGCATAAAAACATAAACACAACTACCTCTGTACTAGTTTATATCAGATCCTATATCTTTTTTTGTAGATATGTTAATTTCTTTTTTAGAGTCTTTTTTGGGGATAAATCTTATCCCATTTCTGTGTTTGATCTCTAACTGTATAGGTCAAAGCTATGCATTTATATTTGGCAGGTTTGAATGTCGATTTCTGGTTTTCAGTCTCTTTTAAATCAAAAATATAGGACATTCTTTTGAGAAATTCTTACCTAAAAGGCACTAGTAATAGACATGGGAAAAAAGTGCATAGTCTGCCATTTGGTCCCCACATTTTTGCCAGATATCACTTCCTGCTGCAGGATAAAATTTCCCTAAATTATGTTGGGTAATAAAGTATCTCATTCTTATTTTCCAGGCAAACTCCCTCCAATATTTAAATTGTGATGACTTAAATCTGCTCAAGAATCTTTCCTGTCTTCTATGTTGATATGTTACTTTTCAAATTATTTCCCCCCATTTCTCTTTAATCTTATCATGTAACATAGAGGGTTTTTGTAATAATTTAGAAATATTTGAAATCTTTGGTTGGAGTTTCAAGTCCGCTTCTGGTTGCTAACAGTATATAAAACTCATTGGCTCCATTCTGTGTGTTTTAATCTGTAATGATCTTAAAGTTTAAACTACTCAGGATATGAAAAATATGAAGAAAAAAAAATAACCTCAACCTTTAACATCTAGAGCAGTAAAATGGACCATAGTTCTAAATATAAAAGTAGATATAACATTTGTGCGAAAACTTCCTGTAAGATAGTAGAACCCAATTTACTGCATGATGAGTACTTTTGATATTTTAGGTACATTTTGCTGAAGATATATATACATAGATTTACTTTAGTAAATTCAACACCTTTTCTTGTTCTGATTTCTTCAATGTGGTAACAGTGCTTTCACCAAAGTAAATGACCTGCATACTTTGTCCGCCACTGCCAATCACTTTCTTTAAGTCACTTTTCACTGAGGCCACAACATTTGAACCCGTGCAGTGAGATGACCATGCAGATGTAAAGCAGCCAGACTTTATGGACAGATCCAAACAGATTACAGTATTTCATGTGACTGAGCTTACATCTCGCCCTATCTCTCTCTTTCTCTCACTTTCTTTCTCACTCTCTTTCTCTCTTTGTCTCTCTCCCTGTCCCTCTCTCTCATACACACAACCAAACACACACACACACACACACACACACACACACACACACACACACACACACACACACACACACACACACACACACCCTACTCAAACAGAAGAAATCTTGCAGCAGCCTCCTATATTTAGACCCGTGTTTGATCATACTAGCCTCTCTGATTCACTCTGCAACGTCCGGCTCTACTTCGTCAATTAAAGATTTTGGAGCATATGGATGTTTTTCATCTATACTTTTGAGCTTAGAGGAGAGGGACCGTTAGGACCATTCCGTTTACCCAGTATGCCTTCCAGGAAGATCCACCCTATACTCTGCCTGTGAATGGCTAATGGCCCAACTCAGACAGCAAACACGTCTATGCTGAAAAGACTACAAGATAAAAGAAGAGTTTGTAAACGCATCAGGTTAAAATGACTTCACTGAGTTCAATTACATATTGATATCTTGCAAACTTTTTGTCAGGTCATTTGAGTGGACTTAAAGCTGACTATCCTGCAGCCATTTTATTCCAATGCTTTGTGCATTGTCTTAACTTATGTCTGTAAGATATTGGAAAAGGTGCAAAAGTCATCAAGGCTGCATTGGATGCACGTGCAAGAGGTAGTACCTGTTGTGAAGCAGTCTCCCAAACAATAGAACATATTCCAATTACATGGTAATAATATCAATGGTAATTAAATGCTAATAACCTAGGCACTCTCTGGCTAAGGAGGTGGACAGTGTGTTCAGGTGCAGGGACATCTGTCCTTAATGATGTTTTTTCCTCTCTAAGGATAGACATCAATGGGGAATCAGTCAGTGGAAAGCTGGGGGATTTATGTCAGTCCTTGGTATATTTGGTACAGTTTTTGGAGGGTGGCAAAAAAGTCTATAGACTGTAAATGTTTCGTTAAGCAGGAAGGAAATGGCATGTAGCTTTGAAGAAGCCATTCAATTTAGAAGTGTATTAGGATAAAGAGATCTATTCAGGATTTTTGTCGTTGTTGTTTTTTTTTAACTTTCTAAGCACTGTAGGAAAGGGGTTTTAGGACGATTTTTTTGTTAGGTACTCTTTAACTACATGACAGATCAACGTGAAACTGGGTATAAGAGTGGGAATTGTTCCAACCATTGAGGATCATTTAATTTTAACATCGTGAGGACCTTTAGGGTAGATGTTTGATTGGCTTTAATGAGTGTGTTTCTAGTTTTACTTACAAATGAAAAGTTCCCTGGATTGTCAGGAAGACATTCCAGAGACATTCATCGCCTCATGCATGAATATGCTAAGAAAGGTTACTAAATTATAGGTGAACACAAGCTTTGTCAACTCCATGTAAGGACACTCATTATTTTCATATTTTCACATTTCATATTTTCTCTAAATCCATATCTTCATATTTGCACTACAGCCATATCTTCACATGGCTGTACAAAAATTGCTGTTAAACAGCACGGACTGTGGGTACACTTTGTTCTTTTGAACATATTTATATATTTTATACGTTTATACCTTTAGTTTTATTATAGATTTTTATTCTTTTCTATCGTATTTTCTATTTGTGTGAAGGGAAACTGCAAGAATAAGAATTTCATTGCTCATAGTGAACTATATTCCTATTGTGTGTATGACAATAAAAAATCTTGAATCTCTAATCTCATACATGTTTTATAGCACCCAGCATATCTGCTACAACTCCAACAACTCAGGCACAGCTACTAGTGAGCTGAAGAGTATTCAATTTCCTAAAAAATTTGAAGGCAAAGCAAGTCAACTTTATTGAACATTTCAGCAATAGGGCAATTCAGAGTGTTTTATACAAACAATCAAGAACATCGCGACAAAGTGCAAAAGAACGTTAAGACCTCAATAAAACAGTTATAGAACAAAAAGAAAGTTTAAAATAAAATAGAATTAATAAATAATACTTTAAAGAGCTAGAGTAGAAGAAATCTATTGTCTGAGCCCTTTTGACCTCAAACATGATTTAGTGAAGCATTTCAGTTTAATGAACAAATCACCGAACAACTATTCTTATGTAAATTGTGCCGACTCTCGGAAAAAAAAAAAGCCACACTGAAACAACTAAAAAGATATAGACCTCATATACCGTAACATACTTGCAATCACAATGTCAAAATAAACCAAAAACACTTAGGTATGGCTTTTGCAATTTGGCATTTTCTTAATGTGTTATGGTATTTGCAAGCCATTTTCTCAATGTGTTCTCGATGTCAAACTGATGACAATGTTTTCTTAATTTGCTGTGTTTTGGCTATTTGCAAGTGTTTTCTTAATTTGAAGTGTGTTTGCCTGTCAGCCACCGTACTAATGATATATAATACAGAAGTGGGAAACAGCTAGGACTCTCGGCAAGAAGGATCTTTGGATCTTTTGCAATTTAGTGTTGGAAATATACGACTGGCATTTCCCAGAATCTATTCAGTTCTTCCTCACACTATGGTCTATGTGGGTATACATTTGAAAATGGTGCGCTAACTTGAAGGAACAGCGGCGGCGGATGCATTGATAATGATTCAAGAGTATTCCTGACTTTTTGGGATATAATTATGGTTACAGCATTAAGAGTTTGATTTTAGATAAACAGGTAGCTTTATTGATTTGAAAGGTGACTGTTTTTTTAGTTTTTGCAATGTATTCATCTGCTGGTTTCTTTCTATACATTTATCAATTATAACAACCGAGGCCTACGCTGTCGTCCCTGACAGCAAGGGTATATCCCCTAGAAGCCCCAAATCCCCTGCGTTGTAGAAGAAATTCCTCTGATTGAGATCCTTAAATTAAATGTTAAGGTTTATTCCAAAAGATGTATATGTTATATACAAGGAAGATCTCCTTAAGTTGAATTATCTTTTGACCAAATTTGGATTCAATTTGACCAAACGGTTAGGAAGACATGTTAAAAAAACAGTGATTTTCATAAACCAAACTCTCCTACGTCAAAATATAAACTATTAGAGAAAAAAATTAATATATACAATTTATTCATACGCACCAAATTTATATGAAATCGGACCAGTGGTTGAGAAATAATGCCCTGAAACATTTGGAGACAAAGCTCCCCCTAGTGTCGGAAATATACATCTGACCTTTCCGAAAGTCAATGCGCTTCTTCCACTCACTAACATCTATGGGGGAAAATGATCAATGAAATACAGTAGTTTTTGAGTTATCTTGACAAGATCACGAAAAGTCTGCAAACCCGGAAACGACGATTACAAAATATCCACGATTTTTCGGGGATATAATAATGATATAATGATATAAGAAAATGTGAATAATTAACATCCCTTTTTCCCAATGCAATTGACTGATAATGTGCGGTGTTAATGATTCATTTCAGAGGTATGCCTAATATTTGCTACTTATATCATATGACAACATAGATAAACTTAGTTTCGCAACAAGCTGACACAGAGGACAAAGAATGGTGGCGGGCAGGTGGGGGCAGACGACAGGTGAGAAGATTCAACAGTCAAGGAGGGAACACTATAAGACAGGGGTCACACCCTCAAACACACACACACACACACACTCACACAGATAGAGAAGCAGGTGAAGAACAGAGCAAACAAACATGAGGAATCAACTACAAATTAAAAGAAGAACCAATAAACGCCAATGTGATGACATGGGGGTACTGTAGACTCTGTGTGACATTTTGTGATATCTCCAGACACCGCAGGGTGACATTATTAAACGGAAAATAAAAAGCAGAAGTCATGCAATGTTGTCAGATATACCGTTCAAAAATGGTGTATTTTAACTTACTGAATGGCAGAAAGCCAGGGCATGTAATCTCTCTCCTGCACTGGATATCCATTCATATTTTATCACTATCAATGCCGTCACTTTTTCTGCATTTGCTTTGCTGCAATGTCTTCATTCACTGCGGTCAAAGGATGAGGCTCAGTGTGTGGGAATGAAAGGCAGAATCGGTGCAGAAGAAGAAGGGAGAGAGCAGAGGAGAGAAGCAGAGTGTGTGTATTGGTGCAATGGCAATACACATGGGTGGGCTTTGCTAAGATTGAGCCTCCAAAGGGATTAATAGGTGGGGATGAATGAAAGGACACTGTGTGAATGAAGAGCATGAGGATATGAAGCAACATTGTGATGACAGGAGAGAATGAAAAAGTATGGAGAATAAAGTCTATTTATCTGTTTGTTTGACATAAACATCAGGACAAGGTATAGTCAAAATCACTTGAGAATCAAAATAAAAGTTAAAGAGAAACATTTAAATGAAGCTGTTCGTATATAGAATACAAGAATGAATCCAAGTCTTGTCCAAAATACAGGCTTCATTCCCCAAGAAATTCTGACTATTTAATAAAAAGTAATTAAGAGTTATATATAAAAAAAACATGCATTAACTGATTTAACACAACACTGACATGTTTTTCCCATAAAAACTATATGGTCACCATATTAAATTTTCCTATTTCATTTTTACGTCCTGCAGTGACCATTAGAGCACCATTAGCAGCATTTTGAGTCGTGTACAATAATGACTCTCTCTTAGCTTTGGTTTACTTTCAATCAGTCCTGAGGGAATTATCTTTAACTGCTTAATGTCCCACTATGTTCAGCTGCTATCTGTCTGCTGTCTGTATCGGGTAAGTTGTGAGCAGCGGGCTTTCAGGGTTTTTACACTGAGAATGGCTTTTTCAGAAAACTAGGCCTATGCTGTAGTCCCCGACAAAAACGGTCTGAGCCCGAAAAAGTCCCCAATCCCCTGTGCTGTACAAGCAATAACCGGAATGGAATGCCTCAAATTAAATGTGAAGTAATGTGTCTCCTCGATTCAAATTCACCAAATTTGGACTCAACAATTATACGGTGAACTTCCTAATTGTCGGAAAAACAATAAGTTATCATGTCCAAAAAAACAGTGTATTTGGGTCAAAAAGCTCCGTCTAGTGAATAAAATATGAAGTTGTAAAGAAAATATGATATACATGAGACATACCCTAGAGTTGATTCATAAGCACAACATCTGGACTAAATCCGAATAATGGTTGAGCAATTATGGCCCGAGTATTTTTGGTGAACAGGCTGCCCCTAGTGTCAGAAATATTAAACCGACCTTTCCACAAATGACTGCAGTTCTACCTTGAACTGAGGTCTTTGAGGACATACAATTTGAAAATGAGCCATGAAAAGATTTTTGGCTTTTTTCTGGAAAGCAGTGTTTTATTTTGTAAAAACTCAACTCATTACAACATCTTTCTTTTGTTATCATAAATTCTCATTTAAATCAAATCCTGTGATAGAATTCGGACTCCTGTTGTAAAGTCAAGTCAGCTTTATACCTCTATAGTTGCTACAGCTCTGCATATCGGCCATTTTCACGAAAATCAGTACCGTTACACTTTTCCCTGATTCCTCAGAAATTCGCTCACTCTCCAAGATCATGTTGAACAATAACATTAAATACTCCACTGCCCTCTTTCTTGCAAACAGCATTGCAAGGTGGGAAATATTGAAGTTACGTATCAGAGGCTTAAAATGATCATATTTCCGGGAATCTTTTCATAAGAATAAACTATGTATACATTTAGAAATGTATTTCTACTCACACACATACATATTATTATATACATGTTATGTTTCATAACTCAAAAGAATGGTTACAACGGTTTGAAAAGGCAGCAATGAAGGAACAGCACCTTTCCTTTTGAACTATCATTGATTGCACACATTTTGAAATCACAGTACAAAAATTTAAATTATATCATACGCCTGGCAACACTGGTTGCAAAGAAAATAAAAAAAGAATTGATACAAATGAGTTGGATTGCTGCATTTACTTATGACTCTTATGCCGACTAAAATGTATGATTGTATCAATCCAATTCCTTTGTATTATTTATGTTTTAACCAAAGGATAACATGCATCTGTCTCCAAGTAAACATTGGTTTACACTCGACTTTTCCCATCATATTTGACTTTGTGAAACTATTTGCTTCTGACGAATGGACCAAACAACAGACGTCAGTCCTCCTTCATCTGCCAGTCAAAACACCAGACAGCCGTAAAGGGCAATTAATGGAGCAATATGTGCAGAGACTGAAACAGAATCTCACTGAAGTCAACCCCAGAATACATACAACTAGTGAGATGCAGAGAAAAATGTTAAAAGATTCTATTTATACGAGGTTACTTTAATATAGCCTTAAATGGTTTGGATTATAATTCACCAGCCAATTCTAATGTTATTTAATCAGAATCAGAACCAGAATCAGCTTTATTGGCCAAGTATATACATTCAACGAATTTGACTACGGTTAACTAAGCTCTCACAGCACGAACATAATGTAAAATAATTATAAAATAGACAAGGTAATTATAAAATGGACATGGTAATAAACAAATATACAAGCTATAAACAAATGGACATGTTCTTATGTACAGGTTATATACATTTAAATATATATGTAATAATATTTATATATGAATATATATGACAGTGCAAAGATGTCCGAGTAACGTCAGTTGGACGGGTTATTGTTTAATGAGGTGATCCAGGTTATTGCACAACACTGACACTGGTTAGTTAGTGTTGTTTAATGTGGAAACAGTATGGTTGCTGATATGATCATTTGATGTTCCTCACAGTTTACTTTTTTAGATTTTGCTGGGATGGATGCTAATGTTTTGACCCATAATGTTGATGAGCCACTTAAAAATAGCGATTCATCCTCAAATATTAAATCATTATGTAGCAAAACATGCTTTAGTGTCAGTTTTTTTTCATCATAAATCTTACCTTTATTCTGAAAATGATGTTAGTATGACCCTCAAAACATACAGTATTCTTAAAAACATACCCAGGCTGAGTTTTATTCTATGTGTAAATGACCTAGAAAAAATGAGACGAGCGTTTTTTTTTCTTTCAGTATTAATTACTGTAATATACTCGTCTCCGGAGTCCCAGCTCCACTCTCAATCCAACTATTTTAAACCTCTGCAGCTAGAAAATGAAAGTGATCGAGTAAACAGGATTACATTATCTCTGTCTCTGTTAAGCAGTTTACTTACTAATTATAAAGTTTTGTTTCTCACCACCAGCACATACAAACCTCCCCGCTACACAGAAACACACTGTTCATTGTTATTTTTGAAAGATACGGCTCTTTCTCATTCGGAGAATGTTTCGTATCATAACCTCCTGACCGTATCGCGGAATCAGACATTGTCTCTTTATTGGATGCTATTGGAGATCATTGGAGAGCGAAAGGTTACCTGAGCAGTCTCCCTACAAACTACCTTCTCATTCTCCTTTTTTGCATTTCATTTTTCAGTTACTTTTGTCTGGAGTACCGTATTTCTTTATTATAAATTCAGAATTATAGAGTAATAGATTTCTGCTTGTTTGTATGTTTGCCAATGATCTGATATATAAAAAGGGTGGGCATAATAAAATGGAGTTTCAGCCTACATCTCTTTGGTCAAAGAAAAAAGAGGAAAGCAATGTATGAAGTTGTAAGTGCATGTATAAATGTTTGTATGAACGCTAGTTTGTTGTAGATAAGTAAATATACATGTGTGTGTACTACAATAAGAAAATGTCAATACGGCCAAAATAAATATAATAACATAAATGATAATAATAATAATAACAATAATAATAATAATAATTCATAATAAACAGAACTAATTCCCAATTACTTTGGCAATTTGGTTATATCTATATTCCCCTTCTACAAAGTAAAGGAATTTTATGAATGTGATCCATCCAGTGTGTGTCATGCTAAACATGTTTTCTCAAAAGATGTTAAAGATAGGACCGTTGAGAGCTTTAATATGTTCCTTAGAAGATAGTATTAATAGCATCTTAATCATGTTGATATTTTCTAAACTATTTCACTGGAATGAATGCCTTTTATTTCAATGGCAAGGTTTTGTTTCCTATCTTGCTTGTCAGATCTGTCACCGTGAACGAGTGTGAATAGATGAATTCTGGCTACCGTAGTAAAAGCAACTATGTAGACTCCAACGACCATTTTTAATTTTCCTGCCGTGTTTCCTGACGTGTTCTAGAGGATCGTACACGTTACAATGCTCTAGAACACAGGTAGCTTTTCAGTTTATTAAATGAGAAATGGATAGTAGCTAATATTTTTACTCATATACTATACCTACTTGCGCTATACTTGAGTATTTCCATTTCAAGATATTTTATACCTCTAACCCACTGAGTATCAGAAGGTAATATTCTACTTTCTACCCTACTACATTTGTCTGACAGCTGTAGTTACTGGTTACTTTTCATATTACTGTTTTCATTCACTTCACATATCTCCAAACGTGTGGATTTTAAATGTTTGTCATAAACTAGAGGATTTTCTTAATGTGTTGAAAAGAACTCTGCTTCTTCTTAAAATAAATATATGTTTTTTTTCAAAACTCTGTCTGATCATCTGGAAAATATGAAATACCTGCAAAAGCTGTTTTTTAAAGAGATATGTAGTTTTCAGTGGTGGATAGTAACTAAGTACAATTACTCTAGCACTGCACTTAGGTACACATTTTCTCGAGTGTTCACTTGAGTATTTTCATTTAAAGCTACTATATTTTTAATCCATTATATTTCAGTGGTAAATATTGTACTTTCTACTCCAAAGCATTTGTTGGATTATCATTTTTCATAAATACTTTCATATTAATATCCCCAAAAAGTCGGCTATATAAGACAAGATTATTCATAAACCTAAATGAAGAACACTGAGACCCCAACCAGTCCATGCACAGAATCATTCCCACGTTACTTGGCTTCCTGTAACCTCTTGAGGGCTTTGGCACTTGAACTTAAACATATGCAGTTTGGTGGCTCTTGCTGAGACAACAGACATTCTGATGACAATACCCTTCTTGTCACAGATGACACAGATTCATTCACTTGTTAGATAACAGAATTTTGGTGACTCACCGCCCCACATTTACATTCGTACTGTAAAAGCTAGTCCTGGAACTATGTTTTCATACGACACCTACGCGCAATAACACACAGCATTGGGTATTTTTGAACACCTCGATGTTGGAAGGCCTGTTATACAATATGTGTCTTATGGACTCGCAAGTCTCACTATGACCTTCTGTCTCTCTCTCTGTCAGACACAGAGAAAGAGAGAAACTAAGAGAGAGAGAGATGAAGATTACAGGCTGTCGTCTCTGCCACTGGGCTTTTGTGCTGAATTTTATTGATGTGATATTTTAGCTTACATAAAATTAGCCAATACAGATAGCAAGAACAGATTGATGATTATGATGTGGGGGACATTTGATGTGAAAATTTAATTACAATATCTAGAAACGGGGAGGTTGAGTTACGTAAAATATCAACTTTATGTAATTATTTCAGAATCAGCAATTAATATACAATTTATAGTAAATCTTTTTTTCAGAATTTCTGTTTTTTAATAAGCATACGTTCTGTTTAGCGCATTGAAATATCTTCTTACATACAGGGCCCATTAGTACATTCAGTCAATTTTGTCACCTTTTCTTCTGCAATTCATTTCTATGGTATAAACTGTGCGCAATGATACTTAAGATGAGTTTAAGCTCTTGAATTAATTAGTCCTATGTTAATAAATATTTTCATCATTTTGATGAAAGACTTGTTATGAATGGTTATAATTTTCACATTCATTAGAGGAAAATAATTGCTATGCGGCAATTGTGCAATTCTCTAATGCATGCGAGTGGCAGCTGCAAAGACAGGATACGCAGAAGAGAGAGAGAGATGACTTGAGGGAAAAAGCCTGAGAGAGGAAGTGAATCCAGGCCACTGCAGTATGCACTCTTTTATATGCTATAAGCTCTACCAGGTGAGCCACCGGTATCCTGTGGGGTTTGAAGAAAAAGCTTATGTTCAATTTTACCTACTTTATTTTGGGCTCATTCAGAATATTTAAGGTCAATGTGTGAGCAAAAAGTGGTGGAAACGGAAAATATACAAATATAGAATGCAGGCATCAAGTGATTTCAGACACATCTCTTCTCTTTTCCTGCGCCCAGTGCTCCTTATGGAATTTTCCACACCCTATGCTTCACCTGTCCTCTAGTTGTCCTCAAATCACCTGACCTCTCACTTCTCTCAACCCCATTGTATAAATAACCTCTTACAAGACAGCTTTTTGCGACATTTGTACTCCTTATCAGTTATTCTGAAGTTAATTCTCTTTCTGACTGAAGCTGCATCAAGCATTACTGAACCGATTGAGCAGTGCTGGAAGTTAATTTAGGAGTTGTATTCAAATATGCGAGTAAGAATTACATACATTTGATAATTTCTATTTCAATGTTCAACTCATCCAGCTGTTGGCTTAGAAAGTTTTTGATTTTTTGGCAGATGGAGTGAAAATAGGTGTGTTCAGAAAATAGGCGACTACTGACAAGGGCTAAAGTGTGATGGTTTGACATCAGGGTCAGAGCATTTCCATGAAATGCAGTTCTTACAGTGGTTAATATCTACCAAAGTGGTCTGAGGAAGTATAACCATTGAACAGACGACAGGGTTATGAGCATCCATAGCTCATTGATGCGAGTGGGGAGTGAAAAGCCGGGCCGTGTTGTACAGTGCTACAGAAGAGCTCTTCTGTAGCACGAATGACTGAAAAAGTTCTTCTATGGATAATATGTTGACGCACACCCAACAGCTTGGTGACAAAGCGGGCAGCTACTGTACCTAATAAAAAACATATTATTTTAATGTTATAATTTAGTGGTGTATGTCTCTGAAAGTTGCTCTCAAATGTATAGCCGTTGAATCCTGCAGTTGCTTGAGGTTTGAAAGGAGCAGACAGCTTTGTGCAACAGTTAGCAGTTCAAGCCTGAGTCAATCTTTATAAAATCTACCCAGCATATTGGTATTTAATTTAGTTTGATCAGTTTAATCATGCATTTATCAAATAAAATCTTCACTAAATTTGTGGGTCGGGGTCTAAGACAAAGAATCTATTACAATTTCACTGATGTTAACCTCAGAGCAAAAGTGTAAATTTAGGTTACACAAAAGGAAATATGCGGCAAAAGGAGAAATACTAAAAAATCAACAATCCATGTTCGTGCTAGAATGGTGGTTTGACGCCACTGCTTCATCCTGAGTTCCACTTCCTTCGATCATTTACCAATTATTTGTGGATAATTTGAAACGTGGTTTCCTGACACTTCACAGTGGCTAAATATGTGCATATGGAATAACAGTAAGTGAGTCATAATTCCATACTGTAAATAATGTGGGTGTTCTTTAATGTACAGAGGAGCAAAGTGACTGTAGCACTAAATTACATATATAAGCTAGGATTAACAGAGGGATTCAGTCTGATGCGAAGCTTGGTTGTTACTTTCACAACAATTCACACCCTAGTACACTTTTTAGACGCTTCAATATTATAAAGCCATTAAAACCCCTCAGTGACCCTGAGTTTAAATAAACTTGCTCCAGTCAGATTTCCTAGTTGTCTTATTGTCTTAACCTTCACAGTATTGCACCTATAATCATATTTTTATGTTTTTTTTTTAGATGATTAGGTAAAATTTTACATTAATGTATGTCACATGATGAAGGATATATATTATTACCATTAAATTGTAATATTCCCACGAGTCTTGTGCCTGACAGCAACAACCTGACTCAGGCATAATCTCAAAAGTTACTTGTAATACGGCATTGCTGTGGCACATAATGTATTTAAAAACATTTTCTTTTAATTATTATTATTGATTTTACTTTTTGAGATGTTCTTTTACAATTTTGTCCGTGATCTAATAAAATGCAGTTTTTGCTCTACATTTTAAAAAAAAATATACATTTTGCATGTATTGAGTTCATCATAAGATTTAAGCGCAATTTCTCACAACAAATAGTTCTTTTTCCAATTGCTATTGGTAACATTCTCTGCTGAAGCTAAAGGGAGATTACTGACCTGAATTAATACCAGTTTAGGGTCATTTTCCCCTCTTTTTTTCTCTCTCGTTTTATTACTACCTACTGCATCACATTCTCATCATCATCAGTTCTGCAACTGAAAGAAATCTAGCAGGTTACGCCTGATAGAACCCATCCGCCCCACTAGCAGTCCAACACACAACGTTTTTGGGTCGTTAAGGGGGGTACATTTGATGACGAATGTCAAGAAGGTTTGTCTTTACAATTATACGTTTCAACATAGGCTGTATGGCACAGCTGAGTCTTTCCTTCTCTCTTTTCACTCTGTTCTTCCTCACAGCAGGCAGGAAATAATGTGCTTTCAAGGTGAGTGTGATTATAGGAAACCTGTGTTTATCCTGGCCCGTACACTACATATCCACACACACACAGACACACACCCACACAAACACACTGAAGGAGAGCGGTGCTTACAGCTGGAGCCCTTCTGCTGTCTGTGTGCTGAGGAAAAACTAGGTCTCTCCTCTTCTTAATTACACAAATGCTGTTCACTGCTAGATGAAGGTGCTGACTAAAAAAAATGGTGAGAGAATAAGAGAGCTGCAGCTTTAACTCTGGAAATTTATGGGGAAGGGATTTTCAGGTCAGCCAAGAATCTTTGAGCGGACAGTTTGCTGATCAGATAGTTTCCATCTGTCTACAGTTGTAGACTAAATGTAAAATGTACTAAATGTACTAAATGTCACTTATATGTTTACATGGCAAGGTGGACAGATTTCCAATAGAAAACACTGAAGTGGATGGGAGTGATCAGACTCTCCATCCAGAGAGTATGATATATTTGCAGACTGGTATGATATATTTGCAGGAGATTGAGATGAAATTATGAAAAATCGTACAGGAATTGTTGAAATACCGCCCTCTGTGGCCCTAATGTGGATGCTTATCCACTTGATTAATGGATTCTTCAACAATTACCACCACTAATAATATCTCACTTTTTAAGTCAAAGGGAATTTTTGACAAAGCTGCTGCAATAAAGCTATCTTTTTTCACTGAAATGTTTCTCACGTGCAGGTGGAACAGTTAGGAAAACCCTGACAATGTGAGGTGTGATCTTTTTTTTTCCTTTGCACTGCGGCTGCCTCGTGTATTCCTGTGCAGAGGCCATGTGACAGCGGATCCAAGCAAAGAGGCGTCAAAGGAGAGCAACTGCATAGACACCGAAGCACATGAGCATGCTCGCACAATTACACAGGCATTCATGCACACGCTAATGTATCTCTCCATGCATGAAAGCAAACATACTTTACTGGCACATCCTTTTAGCTACAGCTACAGACACACTGTTTTGTCTGTGTGTTTGTGTGTGTGTGTGTGCATGCAGACGTGTGCATGTACCAGGAAGAACAACATATTGAGAGAGCGTACACAGACATGAGTGCACAGAAGCCTGCTCACTCCTTCTAACTATCTCAGTTGTCTCTTTCACTATATAAAAGGCGGTGATGTGTGAAACCGAGTTGTGCAGCATGTGACTCCATTAATGAATGAATAGCTCTCAGCAGTGTGTATGTGCATGCTTGAGTGTGTGTGTTTATGCGAGTGTGTCTTGGGTAAGGTGGAATAACACCCGCTTTTATCCCTTCTTGCGGATCAGTCAGTTTTACTGATGGCTATGCATATGCCACATGTGTGTGTGCGTGTGTGTTTGTGAGAGAGAGAGAGAGACCGAGATAGTGTAGAGGAGAGGGAGTGTTGGTAAATCCCCCTCATTCAGTAACTCGCTACTGTTTGATATATCATTCAACTAAAAGCGAGTCTTAGCGGAGGGGAGGGAGGGTTGAGGAGAACGACGGGGATCATGGCAGAATAACAAAGCTGAAAGAGATGAAGTGAGGCACGAGGCAAATTCTGAATAAGAAAAGGAAGATGTGAGGGGGCGGATAAAGGAGGGAGGAAAGAGATGGTTGAGGGACAGGGAAGAAAGATCAAACTGCAAAGGATAATTGTAATCCAGGATCCACATTTCCACAAGCTCAGCAGTTCACTTCAGCAAGACAAATGCAGGACATGTGTGTGTGTGTGTGAGTGTGATTGATTCTAACACCCCCCTGGACTTTCCGCTAAGCCCACGTGGCCAAGTCTCAGAGGATACGAAACTGAAAGGCTATACTGTATATGATCTACTGGAGACAGACCTGAGGGCTGCAACAATTATTTCCCTGAGTTCACCCCTTTGGCATATAAATATGTCTAGACAACAATATCAAGCATTTTATTGTGTTAAACATGCTATCCAT
The DNA here is from genome assembly GCA_009660295.1 of Lophius piscatorius. Classification (NCBI taxonomy): domain Eukaryota; kingdom Metazoa; phylum Chordata; class Actinopteri; order Lophiiformes; family Lophiidae; genus Lophius; species Lophius piscatorius. Next base: position 36,820 of record VRLP01002227.1, read on the forward strand.
TCAGTCAGCAATTGGGGAAACTACATGACCTCTGTTTTGTGATGAATTGTGGTTAATTAAACCATGAAATATTGTGAGTTTGGCTTCTCAAACGTACTCTCAAGGAGTCTGTCAGAAAATCCACTTGAGGCTCTATGTCGAATGTTTTGGTCAGCCGTCAGCACTCCTTACGTTCTTAAAGGGAACCCTGACTATAAAGACATTAAGGCATCATTATGCCATAAACCTTTTTCATGATGATACACGGTGTTAAGAACACATAAAATACTGTCATTACTTTATAAATCCAAAAAGTTTCACATATTTGACCTATTCAGGTCACCATTACTTTAACAGCGCATTGCATTATGGGCGATGACGTAGAATGGTTGATGTCGCGCTGAGCCGCTGTAGTTAGTTGTTGTTTCCGTAGCACTGCTGAGAGAAAAATTTATAAAATGCTGCATTGTGCTGCTTTTGGATGTACTTTCCAGTCGAAAAGCAATACGGGAAGCGATGTAAGTCTGCACTGCTTTCCCAGAAATAAGAAGAGGCGAAAAAAGTGGGAAGACGCCTGTGGACGTAAACAACTTCCTAGTCTCTGTGTTTGTGTCACTTCTCTCCTGATGCATTTGATGATACCATCTTGTGGATGTATTGATGTCAATGTAAAGCAAGTGTTAGGAACTGGCTCCAACAAAAAAAGGGAGAAACAACATGTTTGACTATAAAGACTATAGCATTTTCAAAACAGTGCTGCAAGGATCCTCATGAGAGTGCTTAAACAAGACCACATCACACCAGTTTCCCTTCATTGGCTTCCCGTCTCCAGGAGGATTAATTATAAGATCTCTCTCCTCTCAAACCAGTGCATCCATGGCAAAGCACCCCCCTACCTGAAAGAACTACTCACCCCTCTGACCTCAATACGATCCCTCCGTTCTACAATCAAACTGCCTCCTCCTTCCCCTGTCTAAGCTCAGCATCCTGGAGCATCGGGCCTTCTGTTCTGCTGCCTCTTGTCTGTGGAATGCCCTCCCTGACCATATGAGGGCTCCACAGACATCTGAGACTTTTAACAAAGGACTTAAAACTTTCCTTTTTAGCAGGACGTATAACTTTAATTAACATTGCTGCTTTTTGGTCATTTATTTATGTTATTATTATTATTATTATATATTTTTTAATTAATGCTTTTATCTGCTTTTAACACTTTGAGATTTGATCCAAATGTAAAGTGCGTTATTTTTATAATTTGTATAAACCAAGCATTTTTATTAATCAGTCAAACCAAATTAAACCAAATTACTGTGCTACTGTAAGTGCTGCAAATAGTGCATGATTGGAGAATGTGTGTGTGAGGGTGGTGTAAGGTGCAGAACAGCAGAACCAAACCATAATGCATGTTTCCTGTGGGAAGAGCAGAGAGAGTGGTTTATCCACTGCATGGTTTTCAGTAAAACATGAATTCCTACATGCCACAGGTGTTCCAGGTTGCTGGAACAGCCACCTGCAGGAAGACACAAGTTACTAGTGTGTCACAACCAATAGGAACCAAGGGAAAAATAACAGATGCAAATATGTGGGCACTGATGGATGCATTTGAAATGGGCGTATCTATTTTATTAAGTAGTTTGAGAATGAATTAGCATGAATATTTGTGTTGATGCATTCAGATCGCGGGGTTCAGACCTGGCCGGCCACATCATAAAAAAGATAATTCTTGGTAATGTAAATGGGTGAAATAATTCAGCCTTAAGGAGTAATTCCTGTTTTTATTATCATTATGTGGCCAGGACGGGACCACCCCCAGCAGCAGCATACATTTTTGTTTATCTCTACTGCCTGTGTCATTTATGCAGTATACAATGGACTGCTGCAGCTTACATCACCAGTTATTTAAATAAAATAACAACTGCATTGGTCAGACACTAATCAGACACTTGCCACGCATCCTAGTGTGCAACAGAGAGAAGATAGATCCCGGTGCTTATTCCATGAGGCTGCAAGAGCAGTGGAGTTTGGACATTTAGATTCAGCCTCTGCGTGGCTCTATCTGGCCTCTATTCGGAAAACAAATAGACAAATGTATTCAAGCAGAATAACTGGCTGTGTCTAAACATCCTGCTCTGAGGAAGAACACAACGTCATTCTCTCAATGCTTTTGCACTAGCTTTACTCAAACTAAGAAGGAAAAGAGAGAGAGAGGAAGATCAACACTTAGAATGAAGGCTTTAATGGAACTTGTCTTTCGAAATTCATGAAGGTCTGTCACTCTTGTAGTTTTGTCCCCTACCCTGGCCAGTGCTGCAAATGAAAGTTCATCATTCTTGATATGGATTTATTCAGGAACAGTGGTGCCAAGTGCTTCTTTTTTTTCTCTCATTGCTTTATTTTTCTAGAGGGGGTGTAACTTTTACTGTTGAACTCTTAAGATTATTTGAATTTTTTTGCTATTCCATTTTGGTGTGGCTCTTAAAATAGCAAAGTCAGTCCAACATTCCGTTCCAGAGTGAAAGATCACAGGAGAGAGAGTGGATTGTCACAAAATATCACCAGAATCCCAATAGAAATTGGGTGATCAATTCATTTTTTATAGCACCACCAACAGGTTCACCTTTGCAACTCACCAGCTCTTGGTTGAGCCTTTTCCTGGTCAGGTTACTTTTGTTTATGATTTTTATGTGGCATATGAAGTTTACATGATCAATTCTGATCATTTGTTGTGCTACGTCTTTTAAAAAACTGAATATTGTGCTTGTATGAAGCTCATGTTGAGTCTCTTAAGTTTCATGATTGTCACAACTAGCATATTCTCAAAATGAGGCTAAGTTTATATCAAGGTTTCAGAACACATGTACAAACTTTAAAAACTTCTTCAAAAACCTGATCATGACCAGTATGGTGTTATGCCTGTGAGCAAACAAAATTTTTGGAAGGTATGCATTGAAGTGCAATATGTCAAATCTCCCTCAAATGCAGCACAACAATTCCACTCTCTCCTCCAGAGCAAATTCATATATCCTTCGCAGGACATCCTATCCTGGAACTTATGTGATGAGTAGATTTTTTGAATGAATGCAAAGAGTGAATGCAACACTGATGGAGGTGCCTTAACAGCTGAGCAATAAAGGGGTTGCATCTGAATTTATTTGATTAAAAGGCTACGTATACCATTACTTGGTTACAACTAATACTTCGGCTGCACACAGTTCAATACTTCTACTAGGAACTACTGTTCCATCGATATGTGAATGACGGCGTGAATGGTTACCGCTCCTGATGAGCATTTGGCGCCTTGAATAGCAGGCTCTATCTTCACCATATGAATGTTTGTGTGAACGGGCGAACGTTGGCTCCCATTGTAAAAGCGCTTTGAGTGGTTGAGCAGACTAGAAAAGTGATATATTAGTACAGTCCATTTACCATTTACTATCTAACTTTCATTGCAACGACTTTAAGTATGATTATTTACTCTATTTGTATAGGTTGCTAGGTAACAGGAGGGGCGCTTCCTCACAGAAGGAAGTGGTGGTTCACTAGGTAACCAAGAGACTCTTTGAAGTCTGATTCAACAGTGCTCAGCATGAACTTTGAACTGCTCTTACCAGAATTGATGTCTGCAACATTTGACAAAGAATTTATGGTTGGGGCTAATTTCATGTGAGATGGAAATTTGAAAGTGTAATGCAAAGAGTGAGCAATGATCCAATTATGTACCAATTTTTTCATGGCCTTAAATCCAATTTGATTTCACAAACATTTTGAATAATTTTTCATTTGAGACAGCAGATCTGGCCAAATGGCTTTACAGCACCCCTTACAATTTTTCATTGCAGAAGGCCCCGGTCCTCATTTCACCTAGAAAGTATGACATTTTGGTTCAGATCATATTTTCAAATAACCTAATCTCACCATTAAACCTGTGTGCTCATAATGTCCTTTTTCAATTGTCCAGCCTGTTCCAAAATTCCCATTTTGGATAAGAGCCCCAGCCTGAAGACGTCCATATGATAATATTCAGTTGCAGTGATTGTGCCACCAACTGGCAACAGGAAGTGAGCCTCAAGAGACAAATATCATTTGAATACTGTGAAATGTATGCGGTTATTTCCTTATTTGATTTGTGTAAAGAATGAAGGATCAACCCAGTGAATCATACCACAATAAGAAAATATGAGGTTTGCACGCATGTCCTACCGGTTGCAGTTCGGTCACACTCTAACTGTGAACCACAGTACACACATTAGTTGCTAAGTATAAATGGTTATAACAAAATAGTTATTGCTATAGTGTAACTGACATCTAACAGACGAAAGTGGCTGCCTGCTGTTGTGGAATATGGTTGACAAATGTGACTTGACACTTAGAAATAAATCTAAATTATTCATTGGTTTCACACACATTTTTCCGGGTCTGCAATTATAAATATAACAAATGTAATACTGATATTAATACTGTGTTTGAAGTGAATTTCCTAAAAAGAGATACAAAATTTGTGCTTTGCTCAAAGGTAAAAATCGTCAATAAAATAGTATTTTATCTTGGGGTGCGGTGGAATATTTTTTTTCATGTGACTTACTTTGGTTAACTTTTCTACTTTAAAAGTATTAATTGATTGGCAATGAACTTGTTGTGATTGAATGGCGTTACAGATGTCGTTCCTAATGACTGATTTACACATAATCAGTGTTTTTACCGATAACTTACGTTTTTGAAACTAGCTAAGAAATTGCGCTCTATGACTTAAACCACATTTAGAGGTTAATCTTATAAATAGCTGCTGCAGTCAGAACAACAGAATTACTGAATGCTCTTTAAAACTGCGGTGTTACACAGTTTTTGAGGGTGAAACCTTATCTGTTGTTTTTGTCGGGGCTGTTTCGCAGAGCAGGCCTGTATGGATCAGATCCCTTGAGGGGCTGGTCCATAACACATAACACAAACTATCGATTCTCGGGAGCACTTTAGATGTAACCCAACTCTGGGCCCCCATTAATCCTCTCAACCCCCTCTATATCTCTCTGCAGCATCCAAAACTGCCTTCTAGGGCACTGGGTCTGACTGGAAATTATTGATCCTGGCACGGACCATCTGATTATGATGTGTTTTATGACTCTCTGGATGGGAGTATTATTGTTTTAGTGGTTGCATCTGGTTTGTGATGATGGACTTGATGAGCTCGGACTAGGGGGTGGAGAAAAGGAGAGGGAGGCAGGAGTGAGGAAAAGACAGAGAGAACAATATACAAAAGGAGAGACAGGGCGATATGTAGAGAGTAGAGTTTAATCGATACTCTAAAGTATGACATCATGGTTTAGCCGGTCTGGAGGGACATTATGCGCTTTACCCGTAACCGACAAAAGCCAGAACCCGGCATGAATCATTAATGCCATCCTCTCATCCATTCCACTGCGTTGGATCAGTTCAGTGTGATGTTACAGGCCAGGGCACCTTCAAGCCCAGCAGCCTGTTTGTCAACAAAGAAAACTGATTTCAGATGCTGCTGTTGTTGGGTTGAACTAATAACTATGAATGGAGCGAAACACACTCAACCACAGAATAATGTAAGCTATATGCCATTATTACTTCTGTGCCAGAATTATAAGTGAGGTTAGAAACACACTTAAAGTGTAATAAGTTGACTTTAAAAAAGTCAGAAATTTCAAGTAAATTAGATCATCAATTTTAAATCCTAAATGAGAAATATAGATTATACAGCTTTAGCATCTTTGACTCAAAGACCTACTTTACTTGAACATTTTGAGTTAATTTGTTTTCTTACTCTTTTTAGTAAATCTTATTAGGAAAACAGTGTTAAAACAAATATTATATAATTGTCTCTTTAAGCTCCTGAATGTATTAATGGACATTTTTTTTCAATTTTTAATAAAAAAAAGAGCTTAAAAAAAAGAACAAATTAATGCCAGAACTGTGTCTGGAAAAAGCAACTATTAAAAGAAACAGACAGCCGCCAGGATTGTATTTTTTTTATCGACAAAATCAGGATAATATTGTAAAATAATTTCTTTGGCAAGCTTTGAAAGGCTGATATTGAACATACCTCTAAAATGTTCAGCGACTGCGGATTTAGTTTGTTCTTCTGACCTCGTCTTGTCTACATAAGATGAGGTCAAAAACTTTTTCTGTTTAATTTTCTTAATCCATAGTACCCAGATAAGGTGATCAAAAAAAGACTTGTATTTATGTTTTTTAATGAAGAAGTTCCAAAACATAACAAAACAAACAAAAAAGCACTTGAATCATAAGAGAATACTGTATGTGTTGACTTAAACAACATTTAACAGACCGCGATTTTATTCCAAATGTATTCAGTCCCTCAATTGTCAGGGCAGACCAGCGTTATCATCCACTCACCCACTCTGATTCCGACCAACTACCTCCAGAATGCATTTCCTTTATAAGTGACAGTGAACACCACTCAGGCTACAGTTATTGTCCCTATCAACACACAAAAACTCAAACAAACAAAGAAATAATTAAATAAAAGTAATGTGTATTGTATATGTATTGCTATGAATTGTTTGTGGGAGACAAGGTTGACTGAAGTATTTTATGACTTCAATTATCAATCATTTATTGTTATTATTTATACTGCTATTGCCACAGAGAAACACTCTAGTACACTATATTTCTTTTATCACAAATCATGATGGTTAATACTAATATTCAGTGTTGTTATCAACAATCAACATAGTTAGAATTATCTGTTCTCCATCTTTCTCCAGCTCTATGATCAGAAAACTAGTTATAAAAACACATATGTATAAAACCTCTCATGAAAAGGCACATCGTCACCCGTCTCCCACAGAGAAGAAAATCTTCTCACCTCATATGACAAACTGTGGGGCTCCGGATCTAAGCTCATACTTTGGGTCACTGCAGAGGAACAGGCCAGGCATGACCTGCTTACTTTTTGCAGTGAAGATTTCAACATTAGCATACTCTCTGACCATATTGTTTCATGGGGAACTTAATTACTATTTTCCATCTTTTGCATGCATTTTGACCTTGTCTGTGACCCTTGGAGCTCACGGCACTGGAAATCTCATAGGACTTCCACTTGATGCCAGCACAGGCGTCAACTAGCAGAGGTCAGAGAAGAGTGCACATTAAAAATTAAAGGTCAATTCATGGCTTTGGACAGGTTTAGATATCAAAGGAGAAGGAGAACTCAGTAGTTTCAAGCAGCGCGGATGCAACTCTGCTACTGTTCGTGACGTATTTGTGTAAAATTAGAGTTTTGAACATAACTTACTTTAGGAACAAATAGAGGGAGTGACAGAGGTTTGTGGACTAGCAGCTCTGTATCTCCTTCTCATGCATTCCTGCCAGAAAAGAGCGGTTGTACTTATCTGCTCAGGCTCGGGATTCCCACTGATTATAAATCACATTTAACTCCCTTTCTGTCAATCGGCACTTATTAAGCATCAAATGCTTTTTCTGAATATATGTATTTTATGGGTCTAAAATCTGTTTGACAAAATGTTGAGAAATGGTTTATACAGGGTGCGCTCAAAAAGTAGTAATGTAAAACTTTCTGTGTCCAAAATGTCTTGCTCCTAGTGTAACCGTGAGCAAAGCCCTAGATTGGAGCAGTAAATGCAGCTACTATGATATCACTTTCTCGTGTTATTTTAAGTCCAGCATGATGCAGTTTTATCTTCAATGATCTGCCATAACATTATAACTACAGACAGTTAAGCAGAATAACATTGTTTTTCATCTTATTAAAATGGCAGTTCTTGGGTTTGCAGTAAACAAACATTATGTCCTTGAACCTGATGTAATGGAAGCAGGAAAAATGGGCAACTGAAGGCATCTATCTTTGACAAATTGTGATGAAAAGGTAACTGGGTCAGAGCATCTCGAAAACTGCAGGATGTTGTTGGTTGTTCCTGGTCTGCAGTGCTTAGTACCAATCAAAGGTGGTCATTGGAAGGGCAAGTCTTGCTGGTTCTGGAAGAGAGGGGTCAGAACACTCAGAGCGTTGCATAGCTGATTTAGTGGAAATAGGGAGCTCTACATGACATTAGGCAGTTGATATTAATGTTATGACTGATTGATCTAGACCTGCCATTACTCGTAATACTGACACATTACAAATGAAGTAACTGACATATAAAATCCTACAACTCATTATGAAAAATAACTCATTAAGAAAAAAAAAAAAAGGTGCAATATGTGTCCAAATTTTATGAGAAAAAACATGAATTCATATATGAATATATCAGCGAAGGAAGAAGCAAACACAGCCCAGGCACATGTTATAACAATTAAACCTGTTAGATGGTAAACTTGAGACATCATCTGCTTCACCCAGCTGACCTTTAGAGAGAACAGGATGTCTTGTCTTGAGGTCATTTATAGAAAGGACACTCACACAAAAACATGCGTACACACGCGTACACAAGCATACACACGCTCTCACTCACATACACACACATAAATGTGAAACCTAGAGCACACAAACCCACACACCTGAAGTAATGTGAGACACACCCACACACACATACACACGCACACACGTGGGTATAGATAGACAGACAGACTGAAAATGAATGTGAATTGTGAGAGGAAGAGGTTAGTAAGTTTTCCTGCTGTCTGGCAGTAAATCCGTCTCCGATGGATTATTAATGAAGCAGGGAGAACCCCTTGTAACCCTGCACTCACCCTTTATAACTTTAATGATTCAAGCACATCCGACCTGCTGTATATCCTTACTGTTAGAGCCAAGCACACATGGCAGACAGACTGCGACACAGTCAAAATAAAAAAGAGACAGGGCCATATCATATGATTTCTTTCTTCCTCTGACAATATCCCAAAAATTTTTTGTGAGGTTCACTCAAATGTACCTTTCAAGTGCTCATAATGTAAAGTAATAAATAAATGAAATATATAAAGATGATAGAAACAAAATTACATTAAATGTATTGGTTGTCTGTCAAGCATGTTACAGACTGCTTTATGATGGTGGTATAAAGCACGAGGATAACAGTAGGTGTTAAGTACCCCTCATCAAAAGCCTGGCAGTTCCACTCAAAACCACTTAGATTTAGATTTATTGTCCCAGAGGGATATTTGTTTCCACAGTCAGTACACATAGCAACATATAGATAAACACATAGACACATACAAATATAGTCAGTACACAAAATCTCAATGAATGCATTCATCATCCCAGCTCACAACAGTGTCAGCGAGGTAGTTTCTTCAGGAGTGCTATTGCAGTTGGGACAAAACTCCTGCTAAAATGAGCTCTTCTACATTTGAGAGTCCTCTATGTCCGGCCGGATGGAAGTAATGAAAAGTGTTGATCTAGGGGGTGATCAGTGTCATTTGCTATTGTAAGTGCCAGGCGTGTGACAGCTCTGAGGCTCATATCTCAGAGATTGGGAGTGGGCAGGCAGATGATTTTGGAGGCAGTGCGTGTGATGCTGGTAAGTTTGTTTTTGTTGGAGATGGTTAACATGGTGAAGGAGCAGGGGGAACATTGCAGCAGGATGGGTTGGATTATGCTTTTGTAAAGCTTCAGCAGGCGATGGGGGGCAACAGACAGTGCTCTAAGTTTGCGTATGACATGGAGTCTTTGCTGGGATCGTTTATGGGTATCAGTGATGTGTTGGTCAAATCTGTGTTTATTGTCTATGATGAGTCCAAAATATTTGAAGCTGCTCGCCTGTTCTACTGTCTTGCTGTGAATTGAGCTGGGGATCAGTCCAGTGTGGGGTGTGTTCGGTGTGTTAATGACCAGTTCTTTTGTTTTGTCCACGTTCAGCTGCAGGTAGCTGCCAGTGCGCCATTGTGTGAAGTGAGAAATGGAGTTTTGATAGGCAGTAGCAGAGTTGTTATCATTGAGAGGTCCAAGTGAGAGTACTTGAACATATTCAAGTTCTCTTACCTTCGTATCATTATTAATCTGGGCCATTTTCAGGCAGCTGTGGCCCCAAGTGTACATCTCAACTGAATGACTTTCGTTAGATCCCCGGCTCCTGCAGTTTACATGTCCAAACACTAAGATGGTAAACTCCAAGTATCTCCCAATGGCTTTTCCAATGGTGTGTGTGCTTGTGAATGGTTATTAACCCTGGAGAGGAGGTGGTACCTTGCATAGTAGCCTCTGCCCCATTTCAATGAATGTATAAGTGAATGTTTTGTAAAGTGCTTTGCGTGGTTGACCAGAGGCTAGGAGCTGTATAAGAATAATTTAATCAGAGAAGACTAGGAAGGAAAAAGTTGAATGATTTATTACAATAAATTATGTTACATCTAATATTGTTAGAAAGTCTTTTGCGCTCAGACTCCTCGGGAGATTGAGATGGAAGGGTCTCCAGCCTGAGAAGAAGCACCTAATATCCCCCAATGGAGTCTGGACACTGGTGGTGGTGGCTGATGATTCTGCTGATGCTGAAAAATGAAGAACCTGTTGGATCTGCAAAGACAAAGCAGTAATGGGGAAGAGGAAGGAGCGTAAACCAACAGCATGAAGGAACTAGGTGGATGGAGAGAGAGATATTTAAAGAAAGCAGATAATGGCGAAAAAGGCTAAGCATGCCAGATGAGGCGCAGTGATTGAATGAATGAGATTACAAGATTGAGTGCAGCTGATACCAGTTGAGGATCCAGACTGAGAAGAAGGAAGTGATACCGAGGCTGAGGGATATTATGATTTAAGAGTGGTGAGAGAAGAACAGAGGCCAAGGAGTGTGAAGAGGTAGTCTTTCTGAATGAATGAACTTTCGACAGATCTTCATTTCATTTATCATCTTGGCTTAACGCAAGCAGGGGTCACCTGGTTTTTCAAACACAGTTTTTCATGCTGTACATTCCTGTACATTCCTGAATCTAGATCCTCGTCACCTGTTTAATCAGCCAGGTTAAGGTGAAGTCATTGAATTAAGAAGTTATCACTTTGAGGAACTGCCGGGGTCAAATAAGCCTTATAACTAAAACTCACTGGTAACCTTTTCTTCTGCATCACCAACAACAACCCCTCTAAACAGACACCTTAAGGTTTTCCCTTTTTCACCCATAGTAAATTCTTCTTCATTATCATTCAGTTGTCCCCTTTTGGGGTCACCACAGCAGATCACCTGTTTCCATCCATAGTTACGGGCAGCACCCTGCTGGCTGACATTTCCGGTGGCGGTCGCTTTTAAACTTTTCAGTTTGGAAAACAGTTTCATGTTCCACATAGTGATTTGACATAGGTTTTTATGCCGGTTGCTCTTCCTGATGAAACTCTCCCCATTTATCCGGGGCACTAGAAGTACACTGACTTGTGACCCCTTCGTGGCTAGATTTTCACCAATATTTATTAACTCTTTGTTATTATATTAATCATATTCAGCAACTAAAAATCTGAAAAGTGGCAGGTGGAAGTTAAGGGAGGAAGATTCACCATCTCTGGGCTAATCTGTGTGACCAATCAAAGGGCATTGACTTTTTGTTTTACAAACCCACACCAACTCCCATAATGTTTATATCGGCGTCCTTGTGTGTTCACATGAGACTTTGGAAACTGACAGGATAATTTGAATCAGTAGCGAGTCATGAGCCATTATTCTCACATCTTGTAATGCGTGCCTGCTTAGGATTAGAGAGAAGAAGACCTTGTGTGCGTGATGCGGACCAGTTTCAGAATTGATCAGGATTTTAAACTGCTGAAGTCGGAGCAGGATGTAAGCCTCTACAGACATTATAACTAAACACAAAGAACAGCTGTGGTATTACACAAACAGAGAGTTTGACTTTCTTACACTAGATAGGCAGTTAGGAGATCTATATAAATAGAATGGAATACATAAAGAACAGTCTCTTTTGTGCCTATATAATTAGCAAATCTCATGATATTTCTCTTAATAATCAAACAGTTTTGTGACTCTAGATGAAAAAGCCAGTAAAATAATTTTCTTGGCAACAAGAAAGACTACAAAATGTCATAACAATCTATCAAACATTTCAGTCTGAAACAAAGTGATGGACCAAATGACCACTGATGTTGCTTCCTTTACTGCATGAAGCAAAAGCTCATTCAGAAAGGTTATTCTTGTGGACAAACAGTTGTTTATTTCTCATACCAGTCTATTATTTACATTTCTCACAAATGCTCAGTCTTCATTTCCTGTTGTTATTGCCAGTTGTGATACCATCTGTTCTCACCAGCAGGGCCATCTATCTAACATTGATTATCTAACATCTATCTCATAGCATCATTTCACACCTTCATTGTTAGCCTACCATCTTGCCGCTGTCCTTTTAAATAGGATTATCTTTGTACCTCTAGTTCATTCCTGCTGCTCCTCTACATATCATCCACCTTCCCATCGCTGCCCAATCCTCACCTATGTCATCAGCTTCTTCAGTCTAGGCAGGGTGATCATCCACCACCACCACAGTGGGGTTTGACGATGTTGGATGATTCCCCCATTGACTCAATGGGGGGGATATATCTTGCTGATGCTCAGGGTGCCTGTCAATCATAATATCCCTGGCAAATCTGAGTACCAAATACTTTCTATAAGTACATCATGTGCTTTAATACACACCTGGCCTTACTACACTGAATTTTCTCTTTTGACTGTTTGGCAAAAAAACAAACAATTTATAATTGAGCCAATGTACAGATTTGTTAGAGGGAGATTCATGCTAGGACAAACATTGCAGGACAAAAACAGGATCTGTACTTACACTGATACTTCTATTACCAATGCAACCTAAATGTAGAAACATGAATCTTTACCTCCTAAGCTCTATATATCAGATCATACCTATTTAATATGTTTCTCCATAGTGGTTGAAATGGGGCACTAGCTGGTCAAAATTCAAGGCCAATTTAAAAGACAATACTTTTTCACCTTCTTTGTTGGCTCCAGTAACAGCATCATCTATGAGGAGGAGGAGATGTTGCAGACTCAAATATGCAACACCGAGACAGTGGGATGTCACTGTCTATCCACAATGGTTAATCCCGACATCTTGGCCACATATACACACACACCAAAACACAGGAGCACAGCGTTTACATGCATAAATACATCTGTGCATTCATGGAGGTACATATTACCCCCACAGTTAAACACTTTAACACTTCACAGCAGTAGTCATTGCTATGCCCCAGTTGCCATAGTGACATGGTGACAGAATATTGAGTTCTATGTGTGTGTGTGCGTGTGTTTGTTTTATCACAATTCACCTTCTCCCATTTTGTGTTGAGTGTTGATTTGTGAGGATTTCATTGGTGCTTTTCCACAGTTCTGCTGTGTGTACTTTTGCTTTTGTTACTGCGTGTTTTTGAGTGGATGACAACACATAGAAATCACTTCAGCTCGTCTGCCGGCACTCCGACCAGAAATAGGTCCGGCGAACACCTACTCAAGAGATAAGGGCCTCTTTTACATTGATCCCTAGATTGATCATCGCTTTAATCTCTTTGACTGATTTTTCTCCCCGTGAATCAACCAGGGACAAACTTTAATGTACTTTACCTTCCGTCTACTTTTAGTAATTTAAATCGGTTCTAACAGTTAACCAAGCACTTTATTACAATAGGTGAAACTTTAAACAGACATGAATGTCAGGACGGTGATTGCTTGCAGAAACGAACATGCATAAAAGTCGTTGGGTGATCAATTTGTGCAGTTTGCTCAATTCTCACTTATTCTTTTCTTCATTCATTTGTATGTTTTAATGTGAGATAAAATGGGAATATTTTTTCATTGTCATTAAAAATGTCATTAAAACATATAATAAAAATATTTTGATAAAGAAAATTTGAAAATATTATTATTAGAGCAAACTACATTTTGAGCGCACATACATAGATTTCCTTTTTCTCTTTTTCATTCTCATTTTCATTTTTGAGACAAACAACCATTAACACTCAATTGGTATTTTAAAGTCGCCAATTCAGCTATATTATCCGATTTTGATTTTGACATATGACATTTTTTCCTTTGTAAGAAAATAGTTCTAATCACCTCTCGAGAAAAGTGAGGGACTCCGGAAGGAAAATGTACAGCAGGCAGGTAAAAGCCACAGAAGACATGTTGGCTATATGCTATACTAAATGGAATGAATCCTCATTAGTTTCATGAATTAAACCTGCCTTTTCATGTTAATATACTTGCAGTGAAAAAGGGCAATGATGTGTATGTGGGTGTAAAGCCGAAGAATACGAGGGAAACAGGAGGGCGGAAAAAAAAGTAATGCCACTTTAATTACAGTATGGATCTTCGGAGGAGTGTTTTCGATGATTTCATCGTCTGAATAGCTTGTTGTGAAGTTGTCATAATCTTATCAGATAATGAACATAATTTTGGGAGAAATGATATGCTCCTCTCTGTCACACAATACTGAACATAAGTGGCTCCTATTTTCTCTCTGTAACCCTATGCACCTATAACTGCTTTAACAGGAAACCTGGTGGTTACTTTGTCGGATATTAATGGTCATAGCATCTATTTTCAGGCTGCTGCTGCAACCTGAGACCACTGGCAGCTGTGTGGATTGGGACTGGGTCACTAGCCCTAACTAAGTATAGAAGAGGAAGGCATGGGTACCATTATGTGTGTGGGATATGCGTGTGTGATACGACAGGAAGTGGACGTGGAGACCCGACTCGTCCGATATGTAGGGAATCTGTCGCCTCGGATCACATGGTGGAATCTGTCGCAACGTGCCAAGGACAGGCCAAGATTTTCCCACGGTCAGAGACTTAGTCAGAGACACAGAGAGCGAGGAATACAGAGTTGTTTAAATAATAAAGTATGGATTCTCAGACCATAACAGAATGTATTATTTACCTGGGAAAAACTAGGCAGTATGTCCGAGCTCAAGTGAAAATCATCATAACAAAGACCTACAAAGGGAGCGAACAGTGTTTGTTTACCACCATTGGCACTAAAATCTGAAAGAGAGTAGTTTCCAGGCCAAGTCTCAACAGAATCCTTAAACAATTGTATCAGAACGGTATCAGCAATGCCCATCAGCGTTCAGGCCTCTGAAAAAATACTCTCCATCTTGTATCATTGCAAAGACATAGTCAATTTTTGAATAAAGAATTACAGTGGGATTTAAGAGGTGGAGGAATCCTGGCAGCAACAACCAAACCAGATTGAGAAAAATATCTTAGTTAATAGATATATTTTTTGTTTCACTGCATACTTAGAATATACAAACTCATTACATTACTTCCATTAATATAACATGGCGATGAGAGACTGTCACCACAGCGGATGTTCTCTCTAAAATAAAATCTGACGGTAATAGCTAATTTAAGAGTAGATAGAAATGAAGTCTTGGTCACGTACTCCATAGATTAAATTTTAATGTTGTAACCATAAAATCAAATCCTATTGAACTACACGAAATAATTTTTATACATTATATAATGTGAGTAAACACCAACCCACCACCAAAACGTAGAGAAAATAAAACTGACACAACATGGGTGACTGATTTCGAATGCATCCCTCTGTCCAAAACTCAAATAATGGAAGCACAAAACTCTGAATAAATCAACTTCTGCAGACATAGACATTTGCACCGACGTTAAAATAACCTTCTCTCCTTTTTTTCTCCTTTTTTCATGTGTGGCAGTCCTTGATAGGATTGGTAAGTGCTGTACGTAGTGAGGGCTATGGTGTTGATTTCCAATGTCATGCTAGTTCAGCCGGAAAATCATTAATTTTAGCTTATGACATGTTAGCTGCATTCAAACATTCAAACTAATTAAAACTCTGAATAGTTAGTTCAGTCAGACAACAGATGTTTGAAATGTGTATTGATATTATCATTACGGTAACATAGTTTACATAGCTCTGCAGAGATGAGTGAACTACAATTCCCCCTTTATCTGAGCCAAAGGTGGATACTGGGGTGGTGAGGCTGAAAGTACAGGCAGCAATATGCTGTGCAGAGCATCAGCAAGACAGAGAGATACATGGGAAGTTGTTGTAGCTTTAATAGACCCGCCGATGAGGAGGATGAAGCATGTAATCTGAGCATGCGTGTCTGCAGAAGAGCACTTGAAATGTCCACCTGAGCTTGGAGTTTGGAAACTTCAATCCATTAACACCAGCGACATGAAGCTCAGAGGGTTGAACGTGCTTCTTGGAGAAAAAGGAGGCAGAAAGACTATCATAGCGAGTGAAACTAGAAACATCATTCTGAAAGTTGGAAGCACAGAAAACTACTGATTTCTCCAAGGAGCCAGTTCCCTGTTTGGGTGGCCTTGCCTCTCCCAGTAATCCGGGATTCCAGGGGGGATGCCACATGGGGTGGCATGACATTCTGATTTGTTGAATAATTATCTTGATCTGACTCACTGGAAGAAATGGAAGCCAACTCCAGAATACAAAAATGAGAGGCACATACATGTACTTATGTGTGAAATGGTCGTCGCTCATGATGAGTATGTGGAGCTTTGCATTGTAGCCTCTGCCACCACTGAATGAACGTATGTGTGAATGGGTGAATGCTGGCTAATGTTATAAAGCACTTTGAGTGATTGATCCGGGTAGAACGGAACTGTATAAGTGTATTCCTTTAACCATTTATATGTATATTAATGGCCGTGTCATGTCTCAACACCTCTCTGTTACCGTGGCGTTTTATTTAATTTAAATATTAAATAATATATATAACCTATTACCGCACAAAATCTAGCAGGTGTCAAGTCCACTTCTCTCTCTCTCTCTCTCTCGCTCTCTCTCTCAGAAACGCACACGCATACACGCACACACACACACACACAAACACACACATAAAAATGACATATCAGCTGTTGTGCTGGAAAGCCCAGATTCATGTTTGCCAATAAGTAGCAGTGACATGGAGCCTGGGCCGCAGCATGACCATGGGATTTGGTGATCATTAGTGGTACACACACACACACACACACACAGACACACACAAACACACACACACTCACACACACAGCGTTCTCTGCCGCTTGCAGGAAATGACTTGTTGACATTTTGAATCGTCAGCTCTCCCCACAGATAACGGACACTAATTAGGTAAGACAGACAAATGCAAGGAGTCACAGGGACGTACAGAGAGCGACACCAGATGACAAGAAAAAAAGAGAAGAGAGAGAAATAAAACATTAGTTCGTTCAACAATTAAGGATGTTTGAATGAAACAAGAACACCATGTGAGCACGTAATGAGATTACAATGTGGAAAGAACATTCATGATTATTTTGAATCCACCAGAGAGCTCTCATCCCGTTGATACCCAAACGTGTGTACTGCTCTGTAATAAAGCATTTGACATGCAGTCTGCACACTTTTGTTTGTCTGAACATCAAAGGCATATCTAAGGCAGGCTTTGAATCGATACCCACAAATCACCCAAAGTTCAGAAATTAAAATGCTGTTGGAGTGATAAGGAAAACGTTCTTAAAGAATGCATCGGTAATTGCTTAATGTTTTTGAGCTAAATCTGTATAATGTTAAATATCCATTTTATTTGCTCCTTTGACCATTTACACAAATTGTTTTTTCTAGAAATACAAATACAGTCTACAATTATACAATAAATGAGAATCCCCCACCCTGTCAACAATTGTTTTTCTATCTGATGATTTAGTTTTATCCTTCTTGTATTGCACACATCTGTATGCAGGTGTGCAGAGATCACCAGTGAATGCATAGCAGTCAGGTAAGGGTAAATAAACATCCTGTTCTGATAAAAATGTAAATAACTTGAAGCTTGAAGCATGAGAAATTATGAATTTGCTTTACCAAACGGCGTGACAGTTGTCTATGAAGACACAGCCTGCCCTTTGACCCTCAGTACAAATCTTTATCTAAAGAGTGGAGTTGAGGATGGAAAGGTATATATATTAGTGTGATAATAATGGCAAAATTACCCAGTAAATACACTGGGAGTAGGACAAATGGGATGTCGGGTCCAAAATGTTCATTTTGACACCTTTTAAGCAGGCAAAGTTAACATTGGACTTGTGGGATTAGATTGATGCATCTGAACCCGTGAAATCCAGACTCTCATTTATGCCCAAGCCAAAAAAACCCAAATGATGCAATTTCCTCAAACGTTGCAAGAGGAGGAAGCCATTTCACAACTGTTTACATACTGATAAATTTGAATTTGACGTGTTAAAATGGGGAACTACACATTCAAATGAACTGTACTTCTCGTTCAGTACCGCGGGCTTGTCATTTTGAGGCTTGGTTGTGAAACTGGATTTTTTGCAGATTTTTTGAAACAACAAAGAAGCCCCACACTACACTTCCGCCTATAGACTTGACCGTAGATATGATATTCTTTTGTGGAGTTCTGTGTTTGATTTACACCAGCTTTAAAAAGAACCACAGTCATCCAAACATTTCAAGTTTAAACTGATTATTCCATAGGATATTTTCCCAATAGTTCTGAGAACCAGCTGCTTACGTCACCACTCTCCCATTGATACCATCCATCCCTTTGTTTTCTTCCACTTATTCAAATTTGGGTCAAACATATTTGGCAGGAGGAAAGCAGGGCATTCCAAAGGTCTTTCTCCCCAGCAACCCTCTGCAGAGTATCTTAATGGATCCAGAGGTGTTCCCAGGCAAACTGCAATATACAGTCCCATAAGTCAGTTCTGGATCTATCTCTGGGTCTCTTCCCATTGGACATGCCGGGAAAAACCTCCAAAGTGTGGCTTCCCGGACGCATCCAACCCAGATGCCCGAACCACCTCAACTGGCACCTTACAACTCAAAGGAGCAATGACTCTACTATGTCTGAGCTCTGCACCGTATACAGTATCTAAGGCTGAGATACTGTATCTCAGCCTCCCACCCTACAAAGGAAACTAATTTCAACTGCTTGTATCCTGTACCTCATTCTTTCTGTCACTACCCAGAGCTCATGACCATCGGTGAGGGCTGTAACATAGATCGACCAGTAAATTGAAAGCTTTGCCTTAAAACTCAGCCCTTTCTTCTCCACAACCGATCGATACAACACCCTTATTACTGCGGATTCTGCCTGTCCATCTCACGCTCCATTTTTCCATCACTCGAGAACAGGACACAAGACAAGATTTTTAAACTCCTTCGCTTGAGGCATCAACTCGCCCCCAACCCAAAGGGTTTCTTTCCTTTCATCAGAGCTTCTATTCTAAAAGCCTTCAGCGAACGTAGAGGAGCGCTGCATTTAGACAGCAATCGACAATTGCCATCAATTCTGTGAAGAACAGAGGACA
Source organism: Lophius piscatorius (assembly GCA_009660295.1). Taxonomy (NCBI): domain Eukaryota; kingdom Metazoa; phylum Chordata; class Actinopteri; order Lophiiformes; family Lophiidae; genus Lophius; species Lophius piscatorius. Next base: position 56,042 of record VRLP01002227.1, read on the forward strand.
AAGCTGACAACTGAAATTTGAATAGTTGTTCTAATATCTATTTTTTGCATGTAAAGTAAGTCCATCCTGAAGGCAAAGCTGTAACTTTATGTAACACCAGCCATCATACAGTGCAAACAATAGATCATGAAGTTTAAAATTTGGGCTAGATGAGGGATGTTTCCTTGGCTTAAACATATCAAGGGGAAGTGCAAATTGGAGGATTAAAGAGTTAAAGAGCTACTTAAATCTGTATTCACTCTGTGTGACCTGTGAAGCTAAGAACTGTGAACTCTATCCAATCCAGGCGACTGGAGCTAACCTTGCAAATTTAATTATTTCCGTCAATGAGCAAGCCCTTTTGTAGAAGCAGTGATAAGGGCCTTACTAAAGTACAAACTAAACTACTGCAAACTTTGGGAAATACACATTAATAAAGTGGCGTAGTGGACCAGTATCCTAAGCTAAGATAAGCCTCACCTTGACTTGAAACAGCATGGAACTATTGGTCTGGCTCAATACAAGTAAAAAATTACCAACTGCTAATTTTTTTCTCAAAACCACAATATTTCTGTTCCGTTTTTAATTTGCACAAGTTTTTCTACTGCTTCACTTTTTACCGGGGGCCTTTCTGTGTGGATTTTTTCTATTAGTTTTGCGTGGGTTCCCTCCAGGTGCTGCGCAGTCCTCCTGCATTCCGAAAACATGCAATACAGCAATAGAGGTGTATTGCCCAAAGGTGTGGTTGGACCCCCAATACCCTGAAAAGGATAAGCAGGTGAATATATAATGAAGGAATCGTGTCTGTAGACATTTGACGTGTTGGATTGAGTCCTGGCTACACTGCCTCAAATGGATTCCAGTGGACCTACTCTGTTTAACCTACATGACCATATCCATAATTTCATCAAAAATGTGTCCAGGCACGATCAAAATAAATGCTGACTGCGGACCAAAGACTCCATAGCTATTCTTATATGACTTTACCATTGAGACCGTAGCTGCTACTTTATGTTATGTAGGTATGAACGTCTGTTGGTCCTTAATAATTTTTTGTGCTGATTATGTCTTCCAAACCATACAGCTTCAAACTTGACACCTAAAGTATCCATGATGAGAGCTGTGCCTTTTAATTAACATATGTTTGTACAAATGATAATCTCTATCCCATACTTATACATACATATGTCAATTCTGATCAAACACCTGATCTTCTGCATTTTGTAGTTTAATTGGATTCAATTTAATTAAATTCTTACAGTAAAATAGGACCACCTGCATTGTACAATTTAATGGGTTAGAGTGTCCTACTAGGTATTGTAGAGGATAAGCGGGTCAAGCTGTCCACATTATATTTGTTTATTTTGAATTTTGGGGAAAAAAATCAATGTCTGTTTTACATGTTAATATCAAGGTTGACATACATACAATAAGCTATATCCAGAGAAATGTACTCGACTCTAGGATCACCAAAGAATATAAGCTATATGGATCCTATACAGATACATTTGTTGAGCGAATTTTTGCTCGGTTTTTTTATTTGTGTAATAACCTTTGATATGTCACAACTTGAATGTTCAGGAATTGAAGATTAACTCGAGGTAGAGCTACTAAAGGTGAATTCAGTGTTTTAGTAACAAGAGTGGATCCACAATAAAGGTAAGGGGCAGAACCAGAAAAGCAGTGCAATAGCAAGCAATATCCAAACATGATGAAGTGGAGGGAAGCTAGACAGATAGGTTTACTGCACAAACAAACAAACATAATGAATGCCTGTGATCTTTCTTTTTAATTTAAGAGCGATCCCAAGCAGGGACAGGGATTGCAAATTTGCCACGGAATAGAAATCCTATATGCAACACAGATGTATCATGTAATCGTTACAATGATTCTTGCATTTGAATTGCTGAAAAAGAGGCTCGATTGAGAGAATGAATCTGTATGAATCATACAAACGAGACTCAGAACCAGACAGGGAGAAACATCAGAATGAAATTACAAGAGGTACAGGAATTGGGAAGGGGTAAATACATCATACATGATGTGTATGTATATATATATATATATATATATATATATATATTCCAAATTAAACAGGAAATAAAGCACTAACTATGACAATATGAGGCACCGACTATCAAACAGAAACTAAGGCTATGTACTCACGATTATTATTGGTGATATCAAATAAGATCAAATAAGAGTATGTCCTGAAGTTGAAAACATTTTTATTTAGGAATTCAGTCGGTCATTCATGTGGAGGATGGGTGCCTTAAAAAAGTTTAATATTGAGTTTATGTTTTTGTATTCTTGTGTAAATCAAATACTTGTAAGAGCATATTAATGTTGTACAAAGTGTGTTAGAATCATACTAAGGTACTAAATGTACTGAATTACATCTCACCTCTGTCTTCCCTGTCTAGTAATGTGACTATAAAGATTTTTGCACCATGTAAGTACATGAGTTGGTTTCATGTCCCCTCTACAGTGGGATAAGAATACAGTTTCCGATACAGTGAGTGAATAATTTTCCGCTCAAGGACACTATAGTTGGTATATTTTACCTGTATCTCAGCCTTCTCTATGATTGGGATGTAGTGGGGTGGGCTCCATCTCGGTTCTGCCGATTTGGGTTCAGTGTTTTAAAGTTCAGTTCAGGTCAGAAACAGTTTGCAGGGACTTATTATGCAAGCTGATATATAATCTAATGGGGTCAGATAAGACTCTGGCTACAGTCCACAGAATGATGATAAGAGCTTGCCACTATGACCACAAAATGCTACTACGCCAATAAAAAAAAGACCCACTAATGTCCACGTGTGGTGGCAGGGACATCTATTTGTTTTAATATACTACAAGCACACAAGCAGGATCTTCAACCGGCTTTAATCACTCACTCAGGCTCCTGTCGGTGGTTTAGCAGCTCCTACTGAGCTTTACAACATTTTCACTTCCTTCCCGTTCATAGTTGCCACGGTAACAGTAAGGAGAACTCCATTATCATCAGATGGATATGGCTTTAAAATTATTCTTATCTCTACTTCCCCAACTCTCCGCCTCTTATAACTAGGGGAATGAGTGTCCTCGCAGGTTTCAGTCTGCAGCCAGAGATTGCAACTGTTTCCCCGAATGTGTGTTAAAATGTAGATAAAACAAGATTACAAGATTACCAGAGTCGGAAACTCTGGTAACGCAAAAGTGTAATATCTAATTAAGCCTTTTAATGCATTAAAATAAACTCAACTCTACAGAGAGCACAACATGCACTCATGACTGTGTATAAAACTCAGTGCTCAGGACAAGTTTCTTAGCTGAATGGCTCAGATCCTTCTTCGCATGTCGCAGCAGCACTATATTAAAAACTGCATAGGAAGGTATATGACAAACATCACGCATAAGATCCCTCTCTGCATCTTAGATTAAATACAACTAATCTAGTTTGGCTCCTTTAATGGTGTATTTAATCCAGAGTGTAATATAACATAAGGAACTAATTTTTAAATAATTTAATTTAGTTTGGATTTCAAAGGATAGGAGTGGTGAGATTCATTTATTTCGCTCTTTGTCAAAATATCCTATTAGAAAATGAAAATTAGAATGACTCGATCCTGACTAACAAGCTTAATATTGTTACTGAAAAGTTTTAAATCTGTAGCTAGACACGGATGACATTTTATGGATGGATTTATTTCACTAGTGTGAGTGGAGACCGAGAAGGGCTGGGGACAGGACCGGGGATCATGGATGTGATGTCCAGCACTTCAGTATCTTGCTGGTAGGAGGCTACAAGAATATGTAGCAGAAGCTGGGCGGTTATATCATGTTCTTCTTTGCCCTCTTTTTAAAACATATCAATGACCAACACTGCTGTATGTACGAGAGCATGTCAACCATTTGTTGTGCACCAAATGGTAAAAATATTCACCAAATCTGGAGAGGAAAAAGGAAAGCATTAAAAAAAAAGAAAATCCATGAGATCTGCTCACAATGAGAAACACACACAGCTCTAGACAGATGGCAAAAAATCTCTTAAAAAAAAACATTGTATTTTAACATTTAAGTGTGGTTGATTCCGTGACACCTATGGTTATGGGTGTGTGACCAAACATAGGACCCAGTCCAATCAAATTACATCCGGTGATTTGGTTTTCCTTCTTAAAACTCTTTGACAGGTACTAACCACCGAAGACCAGGTACATCCTAAAAGACAGTTCAATCAGAGAAGACAGAGAAAGAAGAAAAGATTAATGATTTATTACCTCAGATGATGTGTGATAACTAGTCTATTAGAAATCTCACCTACTGACAGGTGCCATTTCAATTGTATAATCTGCCAGTGGTTTTAATGTTATTTCTGATCATTGTAAAAATACCGCCATTATCTTCACAGTTAGAGATCAACCTAATGCAGGGGCTCATCCCTGTGAGTGTTTGGTGCCTGTCTGACGTCAAGCAGTCACATCGAGTTTAATGGCTTGTCTCAGAGGAGCAGCCGGGGTGAGAAAACGAGGGCTGAGATGGGTCCAATGCCAGTGAGGTCTCCGGAGATGATCAGGCAATTTAAAGGAGTCAACGTGATAATGTGGTACTAATCTGACTCTGGGGAAGACGCCATGGTGTTTCATTCATCATTTATGTCAGAGTAGAGAGCGTGCCTAATCACTGATTATTTTATGAGTGCATATTACCTGTTGGCTGTGATACGGCTGGATGTATCTCGTTACTAATTCAGCGAATAGATATGAATGGCCAAGTGATGCTAATGTTAGTGGTACTACTACTGCTTTCCATCCTTGGAATTTAAGTGGTTTGATATATGAGAGTGTACACTGAAAAGGAAGCCATACTGAAAATACGCCAAATATTCTAATAAATATCTACTGGTGTGGATAAACCCCATTTTGCTTGGCTTATTCCTAAACCACAGCAAAACAGTAATGGGGCTTAAAACCAGACAAAAATGCAAATATATATACAAAAATGTAAGCAAATTGTGCTTTTTGCATAGATAGATTAAATTAAAATGGGTATTTGAGTCATAAAGTTGACTTTAGGAATTTATACTGTTAGAGGTTAAATCTAATTTAGTTTTAGTTAAATTATATCATGAAGACAGAGTTAGATAATTTCTGTTAAAATTCATGCAAAAACATGCTTGAGCAAATAATTCTTTTTTATTTCTCAGAACAAATATCTGCTTATTCACCTGAATTTTTTCTTTTCTTTAGCAGTGTAACTACAATTAAAGTTGTTTTTTGAGTCAATTTGACTGAAAGGAGAAACACTTAGAATGTAAGTGTTTCTACTTTCCTCCTTTCATCTAAGTCTTAGATCAAACGTGATTCAAAAGTTTGTTGTATTGCTCAGGTCAAACCTGTTACAGTTACGTTTCTAACACTGTACGGTTCACAGATAGGACAATCTGGACTTGGGTCCAACTGTGGTGTGGTAATCACTTGAGACTGTTACTCTTTAACTGGCAGTCGATTGTGTGGTGCACTATATTAGCCCAGTGAGCTCATTACTTCACCCTATCTGGAGACACTTTACACCGACTGTGGACGGGGTGCAGGTGTAAGAGGGGGAGGATGGATATCAGTGCAAGGTGAGAAAAACAGAGAGAAAATGTTGGACTGAAGGAAGTGAAAGAGGCTTGGAAATACGGAGATGGAAACAAAGAAAAGTAATCCTAAAGAGAGTGTGAGGTAAAGAAGGCCATTATGATGTCAACATTATCGCTCATTCACTTATCACTTGGATTTCAACTTATTTAATTTTTAAACCTTGTGACAATTATTTTTTTTATATGATATGTGAAAACAAAAAATTGCCATTTGTATTTATGTTATGTTATTAATTAAGAATGGGGAAGGTACTATAAGATTTGATCTTCTTTCCGCTCCTTTTTGGATCATGGAATGTGTATAATTTTGAACAATTGGAACTGCAAAATGCATGGAAAGTAGTGAAATAAACAAAACAAAATGAAAATGTATCCTAATACTCAAATAATTATGTGTCCTATATTACATCCAACAACATATTTGAACAAACTTATATAAATGTAGTTAGGAAAATATTGTATTTTCCCAGCCAGTTTTAAAAACCTAAAGGTTATGCCGGTTTGTTTTTTGAATGTGAAAGAATTTACCATAAAAGGCTGATGATCTTACAGATATATGTAGAACCACAGATATTTTCCAATGGGCAGCATTTCAATTTCACAGATGTGTTCAATGTGGTCTAGTTGGTCAGAAAAATAGTTATGAGGTCTCTTTGTTTGTAAGATTGTTCAAAGTTCAAAAACATCATTGAAATGTATCGAAAGTTAAGTCAGTAAGACTATCCTCTCAGACACTCATGGTATGAGTAATGCTCATACCACTATTATCCTCGTCTTTCGTACATGCTCAGTCTCAATTACCCGCTCCATGGTCTGGTGAATTAATTGCTATCAGCTGAGCTCAATCAGGCAGCCTCATCAGTCAAATCAATGTGAAACACCGTCATTTAGCTCATCACCATCAGCTGCTATCTTTAGATATGACTCTCTTTCCATTCACCAGTTCTTGCATGCTGCTGGTTTACGCGGTTTAGGTTTCAAATTCCACTTAGTCCTCGCAGCACCATCAGCTTCATCGTTCATCAGCCTCAGCAGAGTCATCAGCCACCACCACCAGTATCCAGACTCCAAAAGGGGGAATGCCGCTATCCCCAACGAGTCCGAGCACCAAAGACTTTCTAATAGACTAATTATCATACATCAGCGGTTGTAATAAATAATTCATCTTATCTTCATTCTGTCTCATCTGACTGAAATGCAAGTCCAAAACACACACATTGGTAAATCCTCACACATACACTTTATTTCACTCTTTATATAGACATCTATACCCTGCTTGATCTGAGACACAGATAAAACTAACAGGGCATAATTCATGACACGTGGCCTCATAGGTAATGCCATATTGGGTTAAAGAGATAAAACAAACTGAATTTGTTTGATCACCAAGGTCATTGAAAGTCACATGTGGCTGACCACATATACAGGACACACACACACACGCACACACCCACACGCACACACATATACACTTAAACACAAACACACACACACACACACAGATCCTAACACTCTGAGATCTGTGATCATATTAAACAATCTGGATTCAGTCTTAGCCTGCAGCGAGCGTTTGACTATATTTGGCTGCAGTGAAGCTGCTCCACATGACTCATAGATTTATTTAAAGAACGCCAACTTCCCATTTTGTTGGGAGAAAAATTGTATGAAAAAAAGCTTTCATCATCTACTGTATATTCGAGTGTGAGTTTGGCTTATATGGCAGCAATCTGTCGCTTTGAGGTGATGTCAGTGACCTGCTGCCGTCAAGATCCTTAAGATGTGTGTGTTATGAATGAACTGGAAACACAGTTGAACTAAGGAGGTGTGGATTCGCCAACTTTCTTGCCAAAAAAACATTTTTTTGTGTCTATGACCTCTAAGCATGCGCAGGTTTTCAGCTTCACACAGCTGACGGAACAGTGTGCTCCCCCTCACGGTTAAAGACGGGCAGGTGACTGAAACTGATATACTGAATACTGGGTCGGAATGAAAATGCATGCACTGTCTTTCTTCAGAAGGAATTTTTAAGGTGAGGAGTAAACTGATAATAGTTTACTAGATAGTTTCCCTTGTTTTCATAACAAATGTCCTTATTCACCGTTAAGCTATAACATTATAACCACTGACAGGGGAAGTCATTTTAACGTCCATTATCTTGTTCCAGTTGCTCGTTACTGTTCAAGCAGAGACCCCATCATGGGTCTCCACGTCTCATTGATGCATGTGGAGCGAAGGCTACCCAGTGTTGTCAAATCCCACAGAAGAGCTGTTCTCACAAACTCCCTTTCTTATTTACCCCTCCACATTAAATGCATCCAAAATTTGTTGAAGCGGAAGGGAATCTGCTCCAATGAGAGCTTTCCGAAAATGTGCAACCCCCTGATGTTTTTCGTGGAAGATGCTTGTTCAAATGTTTATTCTGTGCCACTAAGAGCAAAGTTAACAAACTGTGATAGACATAAAAGTCATACAGATGACAAAAAAACATAAAGGTAACATTACATCTAAGATTAAAATTTACATTTCTAAAGTGTATATTATTTACAGTTTGCAATTACTTAGATCAATATTTATTTATAAATATAGAATTATGAATAAAGAATTAGTTCTCTGGGGTAGTTTTGAAGAATGTAACTAAACATTTTAGGTTTGACGATACAACATTTTTCACACCTTTACACCCCCTTCTCCCTCATTTAGTCCTCAATCCACAAAAAAAAAAAGAAGGCATCTTTGAGATCTCCCATGATTATTTGACTGACAGTGGATGCTGAGCAAAGAAAGAGTCGAGAAGATCTTAGTAGGATTATTGGTTCTGGATCCCGTTTTCTCCTTCTTCAATATTGAAAGAATGGTAATTTATTAAACATCTTTCTTATCTCAATAAACACAAATTGGCCAAGAATACATTGTCCTGGAGGACTCATGATGGTTCACCCCTATGCATGCAATAAAGACCCAGAAGACATACATTTATATCTTCATGGGATAACGGTAAGAGAGAGGGTTCTGACATCGCCCCTATTATATAACTGAGATAATAAGATTTAGAGTCAGTGAAATGGAATCCATGTGTCTGTGCAAGTTATGAAGTTCAAGATCAAGATAGGATCTTGAACAATAGGAAAAAGAGATCTAGATCCGCTGCCATCAATACCCATGTTTTTGATGATAATTCATTAACAACTGATGATAAACACATGACTACAAATGCATAGTGTAGACATCTAGTACAAGAAAAGATGCTGCATTTCTTATAGACATGGCCCCAGACAAATTCAAGCAAACCATTGACATTACGGCAGCATATCCAGCGTATATTCTTTGCCATGATCATTTTGTCTTGAAACTATTTTATACACTTGATCAGTGTTGGCTGAGGTCTGCGTTCTCTGAGTGCTGCGTTCTGTTGTCTTTGTGATTACTCATATAAATGCTGTTACCGCTGATGATATTAAACAGCTGTTGTCAACCTGTGTTAATTTTGGAAGAAAGCAAAAACATTCGCCTTTGACACACTCATTGGAAGAAGTTAAAATTAACCAGCGTAATGGCACGTCTTTGCGGCAGGAGACACACACGTCGGTGTGCTTCTCAACAGGAGAAGGCGATCCACATCAATTTCTGCAGAACATGGAGGAGAGCCTGTGGACACTGATTTTTTCATAAAGGATGTGCTACGGATTCTGTCAAATCATGTGCCATGGAATAGCCAGAGTTCAGCATCAAAAAGACATTTTAGACATGACAACAATTTCAGTCCAATGACAAGTAGATAAAATATAGTAGATAAAAAATATCCCTGTATGGAGGATGAAACATTGTGGTTTGGATTAAGTACTTGTTAGCTGACTCGAGCGGCCGAGCCGACCAATGAGGAGAAGATATCGCGTAAGTGACGTGCTGCAAATATTAATTTTTTTTCTGCACCGCGTGGACAAGCACCGTACATGAACACACCACATACAGACTTACTGCCATATGAAAGCGTCCCTCCTAATTACTTAGTTGCCTGTACCATTAAAAATACACCCACATAACTATACAATAAATATTTACATAAAACTATTTCTAAGATATAAACATGATTTCAATAAATATATAAATCTTTATATTTATATATAATGAATACCCATTAATAATTTACATAAAAATTTACGCTCAAACAAGAAGATAAAACTTGGAATCTCCCTCCTGGACCTAATATAAAAGGGAATTATTATGCCCGAACACCCTGGGAAGAAGAGGATAGGCCGAGGAGAGTTTGAAGATTTACTGCAAATATCACAGACAATTAACCAAGCTGACACAGTTTGCTTTAACAGAGTCTTACTTTGCTCCTTCCCTTATGGATTAACTGCTGGGATTGAATTATGAATCAACACGCATTTCTACTTGAATCACATCTGAGGTGGAAGAGACGGAACATGCCCTGCGTCCCTGCTGCGAACCATGTGACACAGCAAATACCTACACCAAGAAACAGTAAAACTAAACAATAACCTCCACATAAAAAATAATAAAAAAAATACAACCACATGCTACATGTTTTACAATTACAAGCTCAGATATAAAGTAACAGCGAATCGTTGTGACAGTCCTTTACCCGAAACATTCATCTGACTTTTCCTGCCAGCTTTTCCTGCTCTCCTACTGGTTTGAAAGTTTCCATTTTAGCGGTATGCAGAGCTCAACATGATGAAACATGAACTTCTCCACCGAATCGGCTCTTCTTATCTTCTCTCCTTTTTCCGGACCCCCCCAGACCCCCCCCGGAGAGAGCGTTGCACTGTCTTTTTTATATAACTTTAGAGGAGAGCGGTGCTAGTACAGCGCATTGCATCACAGCAGCACTCACAGTGGGAGGACGGTGTTCGTCTGAGCACTGCAGCAGCCAGAGCTGATATTTACTGTAATTATTTGAAGCCATTAGAGGAGCCGGCTAATGTGGAGCTTTTCGTGGAAGTAGCCAGACCTGAGTTCTTCTGTTTCTGAATGTCATGACTGTGTCAGATACAATTTATCGCCATGAGATTCAGTTCTGTCAATCAGATGCTGAGCATGAGGAGAATCTCATTTGGAAGAAGATGTTTGCATGGCTATTAGTGAAATTAGTGTCTGCTGCATTCAGAGGGGAGTGATGACTGCATCTCACATTGAGAAAAAGTATTTTCTTAATGCAGCAAATGGGCATAGAAATGACGACACAAATAAACACATATCTAATGATTTTAACACAGAGACACACCTTTGTATAAAGTGTGCATCACGACATATGCAACTGGTAGCTGGCAACCTGTAGTTATGGCAAATATTTACATGATACGATGACAATATGGTCAGAACTACGATTACAAACGTTTGTCATACATGTCTACAAGCACATAGATTCCCTCTTAATTTTGGGCTTTCCGAATAAAAGCACTCAACTGTATAAATAGCCTATGGTTTTATCACTGGGACTCTAAATTCACTCAGACCATTTTACAAACAGAACACTTAATAAAGAAATTTAGAATATTTATAGTAGAATATTTTAGATAACACTTGATTAATCTCAAAGGGTAATTACAGATTTATACATTGGACAAAATGGAAACATGAGATAAAATATGAGGTACTGCAGAGGAGGTGTAACAGATCCCTCATGATGGCCGTCCCCTTAGCCAGCATTCATACAGTCCACATATGAACCGCAGGTCTGAGCCGGCAATCCTGATGACCTTGGTCTGTTGGTATCCTTCAATAATGCTGCTGCCCAGCACACCACAGGATAGAAGGTGGATCTGGTCACCAAAGTCTGACAGATGGTCATCAGCAGCTGACAATCCCAAGCTTGTCCTTCAGGTGAACACCAAGGTATTTGTAGATGTCCTCAATGTCCTCCTGCTTATTCTCTCTTGAACCTCCTCATTCCACTACAGAGTTTCCTTATTTTCTGTTCTCTGTCCAGATGAGTTGCCAAGCACCTTCTTACCTGTCCACCTTATCACATGTGCTGTGGTTTTTCAGTTGTCTGGCAGTTCTTCACTACCGCTGGGAGCCTGTCTCAACCCGTCCCTGAAGTTTCCACAGCAGCCTTCCTTCTTCAACTTCCACCATTTGATCTTCTGCTTTACTATTTCTCTCTTCCTCTTTTGTACCACCAGAGTCATCCTACATACTACCATTCTATGCTGTCTGGCTACGTTATCCCCTGTCACCACCTTGCAGTTTCCAATCTCTTTCAGGTCGCATCTTCTGATTAGGATGTAGTCAACCTGCTTGCTCCTAACTCCGCTCTTATATGTCACCCTGTGCTCCTCCCTCTTCTTAAAATGCATGTTCACCACAGCCATTTCCATTCTTTTCGCAAGATCTACCACCACCTGTCCTTCCATTTTTCTGCCCATAGCACCATACCTGCCCATAGCCTCCTCATCTCTTCTGTTCCCTATGCCAACATGACCATTGACGTCTGCTCTCTCACCACTGGGAAGGCTCTGCACAACTTCATCCAAATCACACCAGAAGTTTTCTTTCGCTTCAAACTCACAACCAACTTGTGGTACTTAAGAGCTGATAACGTTCATCATCACACCTACAATTTCTATCTTCATACTCATCACTCTGTCTGACATTCTCTTCATCTCCAGAACACTCTTCACATATTCCTCCTTCAGAATCACCACTACCCCATTTCTCCTCCCATCAACTCCATGATAAAACAGTTGGTACCCTCCTCCAATGCTTCCAGCCTTGCTGCTTTTCCACCCGGTCACTTGGACACACAGTATATCTACTTTCCTTCCCTCCATCATATCAGCTGGCTCTCTACTTTTCCCTGTCATTGTGCCAACATTTAAAGATCGTACTCTCACCCCTACAATACTACCTTTCCTCATCTCTCACTGTTTACTGGCATGTCTTCCCCCTCTCCGTCTTCCTTTTCTTCGACCAACAGTACCATAGTTTCCTCTGGCCCACTGCTATTTACGTTGCCAGTGGCTGTCGTTGTGAACCTGAGCCTCGACCGATCCGGCTTGGAAATTAGTTTTGTGTTCCGCATGTTGGTCTGGCAAAGGTTTTACGTCTGTACAATGTCATCAAGGTTATGAAAATACACATGATTGTTTTGGAGCTATTTAAGGTTATTTTGAGTATAAAATTCAGGCGAGGCTTAAATTAAAATATCCAAAGAGTAGAACAGGTTAATCTGAATGCTTTATAATGATGTGGCTCTAACACCTAAACTATTTATTCAGACCCCTCTGGCTTCTTTATCCCCAAATTTTGTTTCATTTTCAAAGTTTCAGTCTCCAGAAGCGACCCACGCTGAGTCAAACAACATCACTTCAGGCAACTCATCAGGCCTGATGCAGCTCGCTCTGAAATCACAATAGGTTTAACAGCTTTCGTTATTACGCAACAGGAGAACCCAAGATGTGTAAACAGACTTTCATGTGTACAATGAAGGAAGTGACCCAAACTCTGACTTGCCATGACTCGATGCTATGTTTTTTCGTAATTTGATTCAGCATAACCATTACCTTTTGAGGCTCAAGCAACACATTGGCTGCACTTCCAACTTAGAGGCATATCCATTTTCAGCACATGACATGTTTGGACGTGACTGGCACAGTCAGATAGCAAATAACGTAACATGGGAAATTACCAGACTCAAACCTTGCCTGTGACCAACTCATGCCAATCCTGATAATTTATTGCCCAGCAGAACCTGTTGGGGGCAAAATTAGGTTTCTACTAGTGACAACAACCAGAAAAGGGCTTTTCAGAAACCAAGGTGTCGAAATTTCACTAGCAAGTTTTTATTCCCCTGAACCCAAAGAAGTGCTTCCTTTGAAAAGCTAACACAGGAAATGTCTCTGAGTTGCTGATTACAATACTTTAACAATGCAGGTTTATGATAAACTCTCATGTAGTTGTAATTACTGTCAATTACAGTGGGGAACATTTCCTCTTACATGAACAGTGATGATGACGATGGACATGTGGGAAAGCTTGCCACGACGTTGACAGGAAACCAGAAAGGAATCAGTCAATAGTGTCGATCATCTTGTCCCACGTCTCTTACCAACAGGACTGGGCCTTCATTTCCGTTATTTCACTTCTGCTGTCACTTTAATATCCTGCTTGAATTAGTGTGAGGTGAGTGGCTCAGCTGATGGATGGCTCGCACAGGAAGTCAAAGCAAAAATGAACAAAAGCTGTTGTAGAACTAGAGGGAAGAGAAGCGTGAGCGACCAACGAGGAGAGTAGAGGAGAGAGGGGAAGATATTTATAGCTTGCACAGCTCTGCTCACAATGCTGCCTTTAAGCTGCTCTTTTTATTTCCACTAACCCTCCTTCATGTTTCTTCAGTTTGCTGATTCTCCCTTACTCTCAGCTTTCATGAGTTCATGTGCTAATTGAGAGCCTAGAGAATATTCCTTTTAGGTTCTGAGGGAGCAAACTTAATAAACACACAGGTATGGGATGACAAAGCCTGGAAAAGTAGCGATGTAATTTTTTCCTTTCGTTGGAACACAGGTGGATTCTTCTTGTGCAGGTGAAATATGTAGACAAAACTAATTAGGACTATGTATTTATGCTTATTTGCTTTCTTGTCAAAAGTTCAACGAGAACAATGATGCCACTTCACCAGCTGTTAGCTTAGCTTAAATTTGTATGAAGACAGTAAAGAAGGGGAGATTTGTGTTAACAAAAACCTAGAGGAACTTCTGAAGCTCATTAATTAACATGTTTGATCTGATTTGTTTGTTCCATTGTAAAAAATACAAAAAACGTGAATAAGCTGTTTTGGGGATTATTTGCTAATAGCTTCATTTCAGCTCAAAGCAGAGTCAGATAGTAGCTAATAAAACTACCCTTTCTATAACTTATGTTTTCTATATCGCTTAGATGGCATTATATAAGGTGTAATGTGTTGAATAGTGGGCTTTTCAGGTTCTATTTGGCGGAATTAGCTTCCAGTTTTTATGCTAAAATTAGCTATCTTGCTATTTTTCACACCCATGAAAGCGTTTTCAGTCTTCTCATCCGACCATCTGCTACCAAGCATATTTACCGAACACTACGGCGGAGTAACTTTGTGAAATGAAAGTACTGTACGGGGGGGTTAGATTATTATCTTAGTGTTTAAGGTGTTTACAAGGTTTTTATGGTAAACATGTTCAGTCATTTCTGCTCACAAACAACGCACAGTGGAGTAAGAGAGGGGAAGTAGTAGAGTTTCAGGTAAAAATATCAGATATAGAAATGTCATAGCCTTAAGAAACGGTAGCAAAGCTGCAAACACACACAGTGTGGTTCAAATGGGAGATGAGGAAAGTCTGAAAAATAGGCTTGAAAAACTAAAATAAATAAACAGACGCTGCAGTCTTTTTGTTCTAAATACAATACTTTTTGTCATCAAGTTTAAAATAGAGACTAAATTATTTATAGCAGCAGACAAAGATTTAATAAATCAAGTGTTGCTGCAAACATACACAGATTAGACGTAACATTTAAACCACTTGTCTCATAAGGTGTCAGTCCCCTTTTTGTCGCCAAAATAACTCTGGGATGCTTAGTATGTTCGGACACATTTCTATTAGAACCAGCATTAATCCTAAGATATTCGTGCCACAACAGCTCTTCTGTGGGATTGGACAACATGTTAGCATATACTATATGTGTACATATGAGCCTTTGGGGCCCATGGCACAGTTACAGGTTCACCTTGTCCTTCCTTAAACCTCTTTGGCACCCAACATGACTGGTTGTTCTGGAGATCCTCTGACCCTGTCGTCTGTTCATCGTAATATTACTTTGATAAAAGTCACTCAGATCGTAATGCTGTTCTGTCAATATCACTGTGTTATAATATGTTAATATGTTTTGGGGATTATTTGCAAATAGCAAATAATCAATCTTCATTGTAGCTACAAGCAGATTCAGGTAGTAGCTAATAAAACCACCATTTTTATTACTTATGTTTTCTATATCACTTAGATTGCATCACAGGAGCTCTGAGTCCCCTGGTGTGAACTATGTTACTAATATTAACAGTCCCTGAACCTGTTAACTTATCTTAGGAGGTGTATACTAGAGCCAAATATACTTTTGTGAAGAAGTATGTCAGTATTATGACAATGCTATCTGCCACATTCAGGATTTATGGTAATAGATAAAAGGAAACATGTTTTAAAGAAAAAAATATTTCAATATTTATTTGCGGTATAAACAGGTCTTGTGTTGTTTTCATACACTGTACAATACAAAGGGCCAATCCAATTTCCTTCAGTAGACAGAAAGGTCATACTGCCCCGGTTAACATGCCCCTTGTTTATTATACAGACAGATTGCATTTTCTTTAAAAACTGTTTACAGCACGATACAAAACAACAGCTATCCAACGCGTGTTTGAAGCTGTAACACGATGCAAGATGCATTGTCAAAAAATCCCTGAAGAATTCCTCACTGAGGTAACATTTTTTAAATCATTCACTCTTTCTTTCACTTTGTGTTTAATGCCGCCGCCGTCACTTCTCCGCTCTCGCCAATTCGACATGATTCCGTCCTTACCACATTCTCCCCAAGATTTAGCTACAAGATTTAAGTACACAGAAACAGCTGTTCCCATGATCTGGCAAATGTACAAACAGAGAAAAAGACTTTTCTCTTTCATTGTTACAAAGACACAAAAAAAAACAAGAAAGCAGCTTTGACTCAACCATATTCTTTGTCTTTAAAAAAGCTCCGCACTGAAATATATTTCAGACCTAGGGTGCAACTGATCAAGTCCTCAACAATTTTCTTATTGTAAGTGGGATATGACTACAGACGAAGGGTCCATTCAAGCATGGTGGTATTATCGCCATCTGTGATGCTTGAATATGAGAGAAAGTTTTGCATATAAATTTATAACATATATACGTAGATATATATTCATATAGAAAGGCCACAGGAATAGCATAGAGCACATTATATCAAAACAAGACAGAAAAAGACCTTGTAATTATTAAAGCCGGGTGGTTTAATAGTCTACTATGAAATATAACTAGCATGCTGAATCAAAGCTCTGGCTGTTTGTAACATGTGTGTGTGTGTGTGTGTGTGTTAGTGAGAGTTACTTTCAGGTTGATAACGGCCATCTGGCCCTACATTTTGAACACCCCAGGTGAAATTTTACTTCAGTCCACAAGCCACATCGAGCTGGATCATGAATAATCATATAGAATGGATACAGTACAAAAAAAGATTTTTTCTTTTTTTTTTAGGTCTTGGATCTACAAAATACTGCAAAAAGGTGATCTAGTATATTGCAGAGTAACAAAGAGAACCATGCAGGACCCGTTGCGATGAAAAAGACAGCTCACTGTCTATTATCACCATTTTCTGATTGAAAGAGCTGATAAGCGTTTCCTCTTTTCACACAATGTTTTTTCTAAAGTGAGATACAAAAAGCGTTGAACAGTCAGCATTAGAAACAAGTGAGAAAGATAATATAAGGCCAGCGAAAACCAACCCTGTTAAAATCCACCTATCTGCTCTCATAAAGCCTGGACCTTGTTTCTGTACAGACCCTGCTCAAATCACCTTTTGAAACCAGATTTCTGAAGTTTTCTATGAATGATGGGCCTCATGCAAGAAACAATCATACAAACTGATTTGTTTTTGTGTTCTGTGTTATGTGCATTCTCTTTTTAGTTTTACTAGTGATGTCTTGGCAGCGCGGGGCAAGTAATGGCTAGCACTGTTGCCTCACAGCAACCGTCTGCATTGCCTGCCATCATCATGCAATGAAAGCTGAGGTAATCTCCAACAACGCTGCACGGAATAAGTAGTTGCAGAAAATGAATGGATGGGTAGTGAAATTGAAGAAAACCTGCACCTGAAGAAGACCCAAAAGATTCCATTGTGCAGGTACTTCTGGTATAGCAATTTTATTTATTTATTTTTTTTACCCATTACCTATACCAATGAGGATTTAAGGACGTGAACACAACTTTTCTGACAACTTTTTCCCTTATCTAATTTTATCTAGAGTCATGTTTCTGACTTTATACACAGGGGAAAAAACACTTGTCTATAATCCTATAAGAAGCTCCAATTTAAACTTGACTGAAATACATAAAAATCAACAGTATCTTCATTTAAAATACTTTGATTAACATCATGGCGCCCAATTAACTAAATACTTTTAAACACTAGTTCTCTGCATAGAAGAAAATAAGTCGGAATAGCTGCCTCGGCGTGTTAACGCATTACTCTCAATACAAACCACCCCCATTATATCAAACCACTCCCAATTTACGGCATTTATGGCTCTGCAATGACATCATGTTTAGCTGTAATTATTAGCCCTTGTCCAGATCAGATCATCCTCTGCTGACTTGTTCTGCTTTCACAATTTGGTGAACGACAACCACCTATTCATCCAGCTCAACAGGTGCCCTGTTCTGGGAATCTTTTAGCATATCTGCCCATTTTCTTTGCTTTTCAAAAAAAGGCTTGCAACACTTTCCAGCTCATACGGGGGATCTCAGGTGTTTTCAAGCCCGCTGAGATATGTAATTTAACTCTTGGTCAACTCCGGTTCCCCTCCCCGCTGGGTCTGCCTCCAACCACCAAAGGGGGCGCCCTGGTGGCATCCTATGCCTGAGCCATATCAAACTGGCTCATTCTTGTAATACAGATTATGTTACTGACCGTTACCCTCAAATATGTGCGTCCCCATCAATGAGTCACGTTCATCAGTTGGTTTGAACTATTTATGTTCATGAGGTTACAAACTGAATCGTATGAAAAAGTTCTTGCATGACACCCAACTCACCTAGAGACACTGCCAATGATGCTGTGGTGATGTACCACGGATAAGAAGAACCAAAATCTACAGAAGCAGAAATCTTACTTGTTAAAGTGCTTCAGATGTGAAAACTCCTTAACCACATGCTGTTTACTACCATATTCAGTAGTAACAGCAGTTAAAAAAACAGTCCCCAACATGTCTTCCACCTGATAAAGCAACATCTAACCAATGGTTATATCTACCGTTAGACAGGACATACAACCAAAACATGCTTAGGTATACAAAATAATAATCTGTTTATTAATATTAATATATATATTAATATTAATATATATATATATATATATATATATTAATATTAATATATATATATTAATATATATTAATATATATATATATATATATATTAATATATATATATATTAATATATATATATATATATATATATATGTTCATATTATATATTATATATGTCTTTCATATTATATACCCAAGGCTTCAGGGTGAATCAAAGCAGACAAACTTTTCTTTGACAAAATGGGTGATCCTTTATAGAAAAACCTTCCTTTGTTTTCCGCAATGCAATTAAAGGACATGAAGCTGTTCAGGAAGCTAAGTCTGATGTCTGTAGCTGAGGCCAGTCCCAGTCCACAATGCCACTGTCCACACAGTTCGAATGTAATTCTTTGGCAAATATTACCTGGGTCCTAAATGGGAGGAAAGTTACGATAACAAATAAACAAATTCAATAAGGCGAAATGACATGATAGAAGAGCGTTGAGGCCTTTTTTGCCCACGGTTGCTAAGATTAGCTGCCCAGAAAGTTGTTAAGAAATGTAAACAAATCCTTAGCAAGCCTTCAACCCCAATCCAGAAGTCTTACTCAAGTCTCTTCTCTGAAACAGTCCGAGCCATTAGAGGCTATGATTAAATAAAGAAGGAAGTTCAGGGTTAAGCCTCTGACTGAAAGACTCAAATAGTCCAAACAGCTGGTGGAAACAACTGGTACTTCTTGTTAGGCAACTAGACGTACAGTCATATGGGGAAGTAGGAATTAGGAACTTGCATTTGAAAGCAGTTGGCCAGATTCAACTGATAAATTCTTACTCCAAGTTCCTTGATATCTGTTTACGTATGCTTATTGTCAACTTGTTACACACCATGTACAGAATCAGTCATCTTATGGACTTGGGCCAAAGCATATGCCCTGGTCTCAACCTTCTAACCCATGATTCTAGGACCATGCTCCTGCTCCCTCCTGACTCCAAAGTGCAGCTGTCGGGACTCGTCGTAGACTGGGACTGGCCTCTCCTCACTCTTCTCTGAATGTCTCTTTATCTGGCTGCTTTCATACTCTGGCTCTAAGTGCCAACATTTTAATGGCTACACCCCTGTGCAAACTGCATTAAGTCATTATACACCTTAATGAAAAACTACAAAGACAACTTGGAATTTCACAACAAAGTTCATCTTGGTTGGCGCTACCACAACCGTCCCCCTTCTTTAGTTTTACATTCTTTTAAGCCATTTATTGTGTTGGATAGATAAGATCCCTATGTGTATATATTTATGTAAGGTATAGATTTGTGCGTAAATGTACACAAAAATATACAAAAATGCATATAGACATATTGATTTTTGTTAAGGACTGCCCACACATTTTTCGCTATGTATGTTAACAAACATACAGTACCAACATACATACTTTGTCTTTGTGTGTGTGTGCGTTTATTCCTTGGTTTATAAAACTCTTCATTCAGTAGAGCGAGATTTCCTACAAGTGAATCCCAGATTCTCCAGTTGGCACCAGTCAGCTCAACTCAAGAGCTGAAGCAGAGAGACCCATCTCATAGATCAAGTGCTGTAGACGTTTCTTCGTTCTCATCTTTGCATGAAGCTGTCTGTCCTGCTGTCGCAGTTAAGTCTCCAAAAATTTTCATGAGAATAGAAGTTGATCTGGGCTCTTCCTCCCTCATTTTAAATCAACTGCAAGGTGGATGCCATGGCAAAACTAGCCTGTTTGTTATCCCTCTGGGTTGAAAAAGTTTGGCTTTTCCCTCCTAACATGGCATTTGTGACCTCACCGGTCCTTCTAATGCAACTCCGTGGTCAGACTCTCAGGCGATGCCCCACCGTGAGGCTAAAACATTCATTGAAACTGGCCTTTTCCCTCCATTGTAGCCACTTTTTAACGACACTACCTAGAAACGGGACAGTCCTTCGCCTTGTTTTCATGTGGACTCCAGCGTGTCCAGCTGAAATACGTTGTGATTAGTTGGAGTGGTGAAGAAGAGCTGCTCGTGTGTCGGGGAAGTCGAACAGTTGTCACAGGGGCTGTTGAGGCCCAGCGTCCGCTCGAAGTCCAGGAGCTGGCCCATGAAGTTGAAGTTTGGGGAAATGTTGGACTTTTTCCGCTTCACAAAGTCATATGCGTCGTTAAGCGACAAGTTAAGTTTCTGCATAAGGTAGGCCACTGTGACGGTGACAGAGCGGCTGATCCCGGCCAGACAGTGCACCAGGATCCCACACTTTTTAGAGCGGGCCTCATCTGAGGAGGAGGAGGGGATTGTAGGGAAGAAAAAGGAGACATGATGAGAATTACATTACGTAAAATCGAACTGACCAATACCAATATGCGAGTAAACATAAAGCTTATCCACTTATTAAGTAATGTAAAATTTTAGGATTCTTACGGATTCTCTGCATTTTAAAGTCTATTGAAATTCAAATTTCCACAGCCAATACGGTTGAATATCAAGTTCACCATCCACCAGTATGTACTTATTTGTGTATTGAATACATTTTTGTTAATTTTATGATGTTTTCAAACTTTCCAGCATGTTTTATTATTTTCTTATGGCTTTAGGGGATCTCTTAAGGACGTCTTAATCTTATGTTGAGCATCCAGTGAGGTTGATGTGTATGCAAGATGGTGGAAAGAAAAATACTACAATGCGACAGATTTCACGAAACCTAAATACACATCCAGAATGTCCAGAATCTGGAGAAAAAACTTTTAAGAAACAACTCAAGAGGTTATTTTTGAAGACAAGCTGAGTGAATGAGTATTTTTTTTAGTTTCACTGCAGTGTTGACGTGCAAATACATCAAGACTTAATAACAATATATGTGGCTTTAGGGTGACGCTACTTAAACGCTAGCTTTGTTGACCACCACCCAGAGATGGCATCTGTTATCTCAGGGTGTCTGGGGTGAACCCTCATGTTCACGGTAATTTAATTTCATATGACGCTTATTATTCTCATTATTCGTCCATAACTTGTTAAAAAATTCCCAGACAAGTCTTTGAGTTTATGTTGGTTTGATTCAAACACAGACAGCGTTTCTCTGATTACTTAATCCTTGTCTGACTTCCTACAGGTACACCAACCTCACCAGAAACAAACATTAGTCACATAATTTCTTATATTATATATACTTCTTATATTATATAATTATATCTATTTAGACTTTTTATGAAGCCTTCTATCAGTTTCTGGTTGAGGGTTTGCAATGATCTTTCATTGTTCAATCACTCCATTGTTCGCACTCTTCATTGTCGCCATGTTCTCTCTCTACGCTGCTCTACTCTTACTCCCTGTGAAGCTGCCAGCTGGCATAAGAAGTGTGACATGATTTAGGTTGATTGAGTAAAAAATGTGTGATAATATCAGACTTGAGAATTTGTTTTTCCTTGAAATTTTAGATAATATTTTTAATCCATGACGACATCTTTCAATAACAGCAGAAAGTCATCCGTCTCTCGGCTTTCTAATCCTCTGTAGAAAACCTGAATAAAAAACATCCTGCATTATTAATGGGCTACATCTATCCAACTTCTATCAGTTCCTAGCCCTTGCACTTGCATCACTGCAGTCCATTAGTGCAAGAGTTAAGTGCTTCTTCCCCTTTCTTTCTTGTCCCTCCCTCTCATTCTTCCCTTTATCTCTCTGCTTGCCTCTCTTGTTGTAGCATTGGGGTCAGCTTGCTCATGAGCACAAACCTGCCAAGCGGATGCAAAATTAAATTCATATGTGATCTGTGTTTCAACAATAGGAGGCCAAGAAAAAAAAAAACTAAGCACCCAAAGGCTCAAAAGTCATGAAAGTCACCATCAGTAAATCTTTTCAGAGTTGATGTTCAGACTGTGCAGCATTACATCACTTTAAATATATATTATAATACAAGAATCTCCTGTTTCTCAGGGACGGCAGAAAATAATCATTTGCCTTTGTGCATACTTGAATTCATCTGATCATTTCACTCATTTGAGGAATCTACCCTGCAGAACACCACAAGGTCACATCTGGGTCTACTTTGGAGCACAGAGATTTGCTCTTTTACCCAACATTTAACATCAGCGTGAACTGAATCAGCCACAACCTCTTTGCTCTGGCATATGTCACATTTTCTACCACCTAGGCAGCGACATTGGTCATGAAAAAAAGACGAATGTCTGGACAACTCAAGACACACACACTCTGACATTCTCATTGACTCACCAGAGGGGCATTTTACTCATTCTCTAGGAATTCTTTCAGAGGGAATGATGGGAAATACTTTTATGGCTTCAATATGAGCCCCGGATCTGAGTCATCTGTTACTGCTTAATATTTTGTGATAGTGAGTTTATACTTACTCAGAAGCTTTCAAGAAAATTTCCAAACACTTTTCTACATAACTATTTGCACTCTTTATGTGAAGAAGTTATAAATGTAAGATAGACTCATGATATACGACAAAAGTAGGAGAGAAGTCACAGTTAATAGTTGGATGGACCGCTGAGTCACCTTAAGAAAAATGTTCAGTAGTTTCAGCTTTCAAATATTAGCAGCTCTTCTTCATCTTTATTATAGTACGTTCAGTATTCTTATCTTTTCCTTGGAAAAAAACAATAAATTTTTTAGATTTAGAGTATACCTTTCAGCATATTTCAGTATTTTCTGATCTTTTAAGACAAAAGAAATACTTAATCAATAAAATAATCTGACAATTACTTCATAACAGAAATAAGCATTAATGGGAGCCAAAATTTATGAAATCATTTTGATAATGAAAAATTCATGTGATTCACACACAAAATACAAAATACACAGAGGAGTGTTCTTAAAATAAGGAATATTTTCTGTTCCACCATAAAATGACAATGTTTGGAGTTTCAATAAGTGATTCAAATTCTCTTCGAAATTTTTTTACCCTGCTGTCACCAAAAATATAACATGACTGGATAAACACTCGGACATGAACTGAGTTCTGTCAAACATTTACTTACCGATGAATGAAATGGCCTCTGGGAAAAACTGAGAGAGGTTCTGGCTCCAGTGATCCGAGATGGGGATCTGCTTGTACTTAAAGTCCCCTTCATGTTCAAACATGTTGGGCAGGTTGGGCGTGACGTTGAGGATATACTTGATATTGTACTTGCTGAGCACATCTAGGTTGGACGAGTCTTTGGCACAGCCCAGGTAAAGGTACGGCAGGATCTGGACAGGAAATGCTGGCTGGTTGTTTGGGAGCGGGCTTCCTTCTGACTCCGTGGCGCTGCCTGGCTCACGGTCAGATTCCCCATCTGAGCAGTCGGAGCTGATGCGGAGTCCTCCCAAACCGAGGACAGAGGCTGGTGGAGAGCTGCTGGGGCAAGAGCAGTCCAAATTGGTCTCACAGTGCTCGGGGTACTCGGACTGGAACTTGTTGAAGCCGCCTGAAGGATTAGGAAAAGACCAGAAAAGGCCATGTATCAGAACAAAGTCAACAAAATAATAATTTCACTGGCAGGTATAAAGAATGTACACGGGTAAAATAAAAAAGTGTAGTTTTACAGCATGGAAACCGACTTCTTAGTCTGCAGGATACTCGGGCGGATAATGAACTGAATTTACAAGGAAAAGAACAGCAGAAACAAACTTCACTTAGATTTCACAACAATGACACAACATTTCAGTGTGTCCTCCATCAGCAGTGATTGATTACAAAAGTAATAGTGCCCTTCATGGACTGCTACAACCTCCTGATGACATTGTGTGGTATGGTCGCCCACCTCTTCAGTCAGCGCTGACCAGAGCTGCTGTTGAGTCTGATAACTCAACCACCCACCCAACCAAAGCCACAGGTTATTAGCAGGATTAAGCTTGGTGCTTATCGCTTGCTAGTCCAGAACTGTTGACAATGTCATTCACTTGCAGAAACTGGACATACAATCCAGTCAGGCTCCTTTATGCCAAGTAAGGGTACCAATAGTTTTTGCTGCTGTACATTTTGCCATCATCATTCTAGGTTGTTACAGGTAGTCATGTAACAACCTAGAATGTAGGTGGACTCTCGTTGTTCCTATAGTTACATATTGCTGGTTTAAATGCACTACTATAAAATGGTGAGCTTTTGCCACCATGGTGAATAGTCTGTCGGACAGCTCCCCCTCCAGCAAGCCAATGGCTCGATCACTATCACAGTACCTTCTCCCAGATGTACTTTTCTTCCCAGTCTCCACACCTTATCATAGGGCTGGTAAGTTAAACAAGGCAGCAGTATTTTCGGATTAGTTGGATGAAAGCATCATGGTTGTTTCTCTCTGAACTCACTCAAAGCTACTCATAAAAATCAGCCAAACATGACCAAATCTCACCAAAGCTGTCCTACATGAAGATGATGAAGAAAAGGATTTCTCAGAATGTGGCAGTGACTGTGTGGTATATTTTAAGTTCCTTGAGCGTAGAGTAATGTGACATTTGCATCATGACGAATAAGCAAACATGCCGACAGATGTTCTCCATTGAGAAAAGCTGAGGCCTGGAGAATTAGCGGCAGAGCAGGACAGTGAGCTCTGCTGCTACTACACCAGCTTAGTGCACTTTTTGTGAATGGCAGCTCAGTTTGTGACTCTAGTCAGACATTTCCATCATCACCGACATAGCTGACATATCCAAACCTTCTGATACCACATCTTAAATCTAATATTATTTCCTTGATGGCTTTACTATCTATCATTCAGGTGCTTCTGAATTTTATAAACTAGCCATCCCCTGGTGTCACTGTTCATTCATGAAAAAGTGTGAGTTAGAGCGCTACATGGCAGGGCATGTCTTCAACATCTAATTAAAAACATGTTTATCCCATCTCTACACCTTCACACACCTTTACCATATGACCTTTCTTAAATTGGTTCATGATTTGAGCGATTCTATCCACATTAGGTTTAAAATGAAGTCAAACATTTTTATTGAAGTAGTGTTCTGTCAAGGTTGTTATGTGTTATGACTTAATATTGAATATAACTCACGAGTTAAAATAAAGATAAATAATAATATATTTGTGTCATTATATTAGACACAATAGGCTATAATTCATTATGAAACTAATAATAACAAATTGTAGTCTATGGGTGAAAAACCACCTGGGGATAACAGGCAACAACAAACAATTATAAGCATGTAATAACGTAATAATAAAAATTATATTAAATCTGGTAAATGTGAAGATTGATTTTCAACACAAAATCCACTGATTATTTAAACCAGGCAACTAATGAGATGTGTATTGATTTCAATTATTATTATTATTATTATTATTTTGTTTAGTAATGTTCTGGGGAGAATGGCACCTTCGAAACAGCCAATACTGTCATGTGAGTGAAAACAAACAACCAGCTGGAGCAGGAAGGACATGCAGGGTGATTTATGATATGATGAATATATAATGATAACTCAATCCGATAATCCTATTTTAAGCATGCAGCACATAATCTTACCTTCCAAATAAAAAGCCTTGCATCCATCATCCCGCAGTTTCTGTAGCAGCAGCCCCAGCACGGAGCTACCAAGCCCGGACTCCTGCCGCTCTGCCGTAGCTTCGTCGTACAGGACCACCACGTCCGTTTTGCACCGCTTGACAAATTTCTCCTTGTCCTCGTTGTTGGGGATAATGGATCGGATGGGGAGGTTTCCCTTCTTCAGCCTGCGCAGCATGAGGCCCGGGATGGCCAGGTTGATGGCTGACTCGATGTGCGAGGACTCGTACAGCTCGTGGGATCTGCAGTCCAGCAGCAGCAGGGAGCTGGCTCCGGACTCCAGCTCCTCCTGCAGCCACTCCACGCTCTTACTCGACATCATCATCACAGTCACGATCACGGAGCCTCGCTGCAGATGATTAATTCTCATCAGGGTGACGTTAATCCGCCTGTTCGCTGGTGCGACATGAGAAAGACACAACTGAAGGGAGAGAAAGGAGGGAAATCACGGCGTCTAACTTCCCGCGGCCACCGCCGCCGACGACTCTCCTGCTGCTGCTCCTCTTAGGAACGCACTCACACACAACCAACACACACGTCCACACACGCACCCACATCCAACATGCACGCACCGATGCCCCTCTGATGGGAGCAGGAAAGTTGAACATTCAGAGGCTTCTTTCCAAAGAGGAGCGGAGCTTTCATTCCAGTCCATCGACGTCCATTTAGTGATGGCCACTCCAGACCTGACGCGTCCTCGGGAGGACTAGCCCGGAGAGGAGAAATGAGGAAAGGGAGAGGCCTCCTGATGGTCTCAGGGTGAGCTGCAGCAGCTAAACACCATGATTATAGTCGGTGTTTGACATGCTGACCCGCGGAGCGCCTCTGGTTTGTCATCTCCACTGGCTGCGTTAAAGAGGCTCTGCGGGCCCGTCACTGAGGGGGGCGGGGCCAAAAGATTTAAAGATACAGGCTCACTGTTTCCGCCACATTCATAACTCTACAGCCCAACTTTGATTGACACATTTAACTTGGAAGATGAGTGAATACTTATGGTAGCTTACTGCTTCTATAGGATTAGAAACTGTTTGCCTATTAGGGGTTTAGCATTAAACTTTTTTTTACCATTGTATTATAAACAATGACAAGCTAAGTCAGAGTGACATTGATTATGATTTCAATCACATCTGTTAGTGGGTGGGGTATAATAGGAAGGAAGTAAACTTTTTTTTCTTAGGGGTTGATGTGTTGGAAGCAGGTAAAACTATAAAGCACTCAGAGGACGCAATCCTCCGCCAAAGGCACAACACTTCTGGGATATAATAAACTCTGGGATATGCCAAAAACCTACATCAGAGTTACATTTCATGCAAATATATCCATTAGTTTATATATTATCACAAAAAAAACCCCCAAAGGTGCCCTGTATCACAAGAAAATATTATGATGTCAAATCGTGAGGTCATGTCGTAACGACGCCAAATTTTTATAATCTCTGGGATACTTCTGGATAAAATTTTATACCAATATCCGTCTATTAGTTTATCCATAATCTTGCTAGAAAAAAAAATCAAGGTAAACACATATCTTCCTTGGCGTAAGTAATGAGCAATCATTAAGATCTGAGCAAAATTTTAAATTATATGCCTACATGACTTAGTCGGAGCATCTCCAGAACTCGATGTCTGGTTGGGTATTCCTGGTCTGCAGGGCTTATTTCCTATCAAGTGAGCCAAGACAGAACAACTGGTGAACCAAAGCCAGGGCTACTGGGGCCCCAGGGCACATTGATGCATGGGGGGAGCAGAGGTCTGTGTTTTCTGATGCTACTGAAGAGCAACTAGGTGTTATTAGAAGCGCTTGTTGCTTGTTACCGATAGAGGTTTCAGAACATGCACCACATCTGTGTAGCAAGAGATCGGTCAGAGTGGCCATGCTGACCCCTGCCCACAATGGTCCCATCAGCATCAGAACTGGACCATGGAAAAAATGAAGAAAGTGGCCTGGTCTGATAAATCATGTTGTCTTTTATACTGTATCACGTGCATGGCTTTGCTCACCTGGGGAAGAGATGGCACCAGGATGCACTATGGGAAGAAGGCGAGCCATGTGAAGCAATGTGATGCTTGGGAAATGTTCTGCTGGCAAACCATGGGTCCAGCCATTCATGGCTGGAAACCAACTACCGAAACTTTGTTGTAGAAAATTTTTTTAAAAAAAAGATTATCCATCGCAGGGTAGGGTCGAAGGGGTTTTTGGACTCTTGAAAGAAGTTGGAGTACCCAGCTGCCCAATTTTAACTATGGTTCTGAGAAATTATGTTTTAACTGCTTTCTTGGCATAATGGACTGGTCTAATTACTTTTTATCTTAATACCATCAACATGAGCTGACAAAGAAGAAGTCAGAGGCCTGAATCAGTGCTTGGTGGTCACTAGTCAGAGCGGTTATTCAATACAGCTGGAAAGATTCCGACAGGCACTCGTAAGCTTGAGAATATCTTACACATCCTGGCCTCCTTAGATGGGCTACCAGTTCAGCTTCTGATTATTTACAATTTATTGATGTTTTTAATGCTTGAATATGGTTCACTTCGTCTGAAAATGTCATTGGACCGGCAGATTTGACATACATGTGGGAGCAGACTGGCACCTTTTCGGTTGTAGATCCTAAATTTTGGAACGATCTCCCCTTTAAGATTAGATCATCAACTACACCAACATTGTTCACATTATTTTTCATTGGCTTCTCTGGTCCAGACCTAATTCTATCTCTCCTCTGTGTACAGTATTTTTGACTATCACTGTACACTTTAATATAATGTTTGTTTGATACTGTTTCTAAGACTATGCTGCTTTTATTTGTTTCTAGGGTTATGACTTTATTTGTCCTTATTTGTTTTAATTAGTTTAATATTTCCCTGGTTTTGTTTGTTACATGTTGTACGGCAAAGCTTTGTTTTGTAGAAATGAACTGACTAATTCAAACCAGTTTTCCTTTAAATCTAAGAACAATACATATCATGACTGAATGTTTAAGCCAAATGGAAGTTGGCTGGGGAAAAATTTTCAATCGCGCAAGCTACCTTCTACTTTTATTAAAGTAGAAAGATTTTCCAAAGCGGCTGTTGATCTTTTGCAGGCTATTGATGATTCAGCCATGAGTGTTTCATGCTGATTAACATGATAGAAATGCTCCACTGTGACCCAGCATTGTCAAAGAAAATTAATAATAGGAGTTAAACAGGGCTGTGTAAAATAATATTAGAATAAAATTATTAAAAATTAAAAGTTGATTAAGAAACTTCTATTTCTCCAGTGATTGGTTGAAATTACCAAGCAACTTTTTTAAACATTTTGCATTGATTTTCAAGTAAACCCATGGGCGACAATATTCTATTTTCTGTCCAACAGGAACAAATATTGGATATAATTACACACACAATATCTAAATAGAGCTGACCACAACAAACAATTAAAATTTCTGCACAGCCTGCAGAATATGTAATATTTATTGATAATGTAAAAGTAATTAATGAAAACAGAGTAATAAGCTATATTGCAGAAAAATTCCTGTTAATGGTCGGTCTCTTTATTTTTTCACGATCAAAGTCTGCTAATATTAACAATTTAAAAGAAATGGGATCCTTATCCGAGCAAATTTTTAAAGTTAAAGCTATTACATAGTCAAATATGTGAGCAAACCACTAAACGTAAGTAAATTAATATGTATGCACATCCATGTATTGTATAATACAAACCCTGGGTTTTATCTTCCTGTAAATTAAGTCAAAATGAATAATCTGAAACATGAAGCGCACCATGTCTTCTAGCGTGTTATAGACACTGCGTGGAAATGTGATAAATGATGGTCTGATGTGAAATTACACCACTGCTTGTATTTGTAGTAATGGATTATTAACAAGCCATTCTAAGATCTGATAAGGAAACCTTCCCAACCATCACTGTTAGTCCCTTCAAGTTCAAACCTTTACATGAATGACTGTCCACCGAGGTGTTTGTCAAAAAGAGTACATGATTATATACCAATCAGCCATAACATTATAACCAACCTTGAGTGGTTGCAATAGTGAGTCTTATAATCTCAAAGTGTGCCTGTCATTCAGGCTTTAATTTCCTATTTTTAACGCAAAGTTTTCGAATTGATCTTTCCATTAGACTTATTTATATTGTCACTTTTGCTGTGTCACTCACTTAATTCACCGATCATCCAAACCATAAAACATACACCTACCAATCAATTGAAATATTTGTTTCCTCCTCAAAATTTGCGGCTTTCAGCCACAAAGAATGAACAAAGTCACAAAATACTCCTGTCCTACTCTCACAGTTTAAGTGTGAAGAGTACAAAATAATGTAAACCCAGCATCATAAAACAGCCAACAAGGATGACAAATGTTTAATTAAATATAAGCGTTGTAAGTGTTCCCACACAGGAACTGAATGTATTGTATAGATTCATACTTATGTATAGCTTGGTGCTCCAACTTTAATTAGATCCCCATGTTTTGTACTCAATTGTGAGACGATTCTATTCTATTCTAAGAACATCAGTTGGATTTTCTGCAGGTTTTACTATGTAATTGCTACTTCAAAATTCAAAAAATAAATGAGTTACAGTTCAAAAAGCAAAATGCAGTTCACTGTATGCCAAATACAAACATGGACATGGGGTTTCTTAGCAAATACCCTATCTGCACAAAATAAAAGTATTTATTGAAGCTTGTGCTGCTCAAATATCAACAAAGTGCATATAGAGAAAATAAATCAGTTTCTTCTTCAGGCAGGATTGAGCTCTTTGTGCGAAATGTTATTCACATATCAAAACCATTACTCCACTTCAGTTGGAAATGTTAAAGCTTTCCATTCACTGTTTACCGAGACAAACGTTTTACAACAAAATATCAATGAACTCATCTGATTGATTGCTAGTTATCCCACCCTGCTACGACGTTGTAGCGTTTATGTATGTATGTATGTATAAGTATGAATAATATTTTAAAGTTAATATCACGTGTAACTAACATCAGGGTTACATGACATCTTCATTTAGTACATTTTTAGATCACAGATAGCACAAAATTCAAAAAACATTGCTATAAACGAGACACATGGCAAATAATAACATTTCAGAAAAGTAAATAATGTAAAAAAAAAAAAATGAAATACCGTTTCCTCTCATGCGTTTATTAATTATCCAAATACCTTCATATTTTTAATTTACAATGTTGTCAGCTGTTTTATTTTATTATCTGTACTTTAATTAGCATTCTAAATGCAATGCTAAATAGTTGTAATCTTGATGATGACATAAATTTCTCTGTAACCATTTTGAAAGAAGCTGTGTTAACTAAGATGTTATGAAAGTTACATTAATGTATTATGTTTGTCTTTCTCTTATTCTCAATGGTGCTGGTGTAACTGTTACACCACACACATTACCATTAGGTCATCACTACGTTTCCCCATGGATGACCTAATAAGGCATCAGCAGGTTGTGACAGAGGCAGAGAGGGGGAAAAGAGGAGCATTTGATTTCCTCACAGCTGCAGGGTGGACGAATAAGGGATGCACCAGCTGCAGACAATGGTTCTTTATCCCTGCCAGTGAATTACACACAAGCACACACTCTCTAACAAACCGCAGATACAAATATACATCCATCCACACAAGTACACAAAGAGACATACACACACCTATACTTTAGAGCTCTTGTGTTTCCTCTCTCTAACAACAACAGGCTCTCGGAGTGAGGGTAGTCATTCTGTGTTTTTGTCTACAAACTACTCTCCAGGAGTCAACAAAACATCTTCATTCAAATTTGAGTTTGTGCTACACCGTCCCTAAAACAGCATCAGCAACTAGTGATTACCATACTATAATCCAAGTGGTAATCTTGGGGGAAACGGCAGTATCATGTGAGAAAAGTTGCATAAAATCTTTGCGAGTCCAGTAAGAGCCAAGTGAAGTCTGATAAACTGACCCCAGTGATGTCACATGACTCGATAATGGCTAAATATAAATAATCTTACATTTTCACTACTTTCTGTGGTGGTTTTATATCACATTTAATGTGGAATTTTTTTTGTTGGTTCTGAGAGGAGCGTCCTGTCTCTTTGTGTAAATAACTGATAAGTTTCTCAAGAAATACGAAATAGCTTGATGTTTGGTCTGTACCTGGATACTTATACGGACTAATGCTGCCATTACTGAGCAAGTTATACTAGCAGTATAAATATGGTTCAAAACTTACATGATTTGAGTGTATCACTGAACCTGTAATACTAGTAATAGTGGTACAAGCAGGGATTAAGAAGAAGAATCCATTAGGGTTGCAGTAATTGATCATTTCGGTAATCGAGTATTCTATCGATTATTCTGGCGGAATTTAAAAATAAATTTAATCACTTTTGCCTTATTCAGGAGCAATAGTAATATACAAAACAGAAAAGAATGCTGCCAGGTTTATTGAATGAACAACTAATGAACTACTGACTACTTTATTGCAGTGCAGAATCCAAGGAATCGCAGTTCAAACACCCATTCACCAATCCAAACAAAAACTATCACAGTCTGTCATTCTTTGTCTGGATTTTTTAACCTCCCCAATTTAAGGCAGAGTGAGCATCTGTTCGCGCTCAAAGATAGATTATCCCTCCTTTTCCTTGGTGAGGCATGTCTCCTGGAAGATCAGGCCCGGTGGCTGACAGGTGAGAGGAGATGAGGTGACCTGTAATAATTATAATAATAACTTAAATTTATAAAGCCCCTTGTAGAGAGTTGATTTAGTTTGCAGTGAGTAGCTAGCAAACCATGGACTACAACACGATGCCATGGGTTGGTTGATTGTCGCGCCACGGTCAATATCAATTACGTAATTTATCAGAGACCTATTCATTCAGTGCGCTACAACACACTGCGCTGTATAGTTGTCCTCGATTAAATAATTTACCCAGAGGATTTTTAGTAATCCAGTTGCTCGTATTATTAGAGGAATCGTTTCAGCCCTAGAATTACTCATAGTTGATTAAAAGAGAGACCGATATATATAGCACCTAATATTTACTAACCACTAAATACTTATCTAGTCATATTAATATTAGTATTACTTCAACTAGTGGTTCTTTTACCATAAACATAGCTTCAAAAGAGGGTGTCTTTGTGCTCAGTTAGCAGTAAATTCCTATTATTTCTTAATTATTTTTTATTTATTTTTTGCAAAACAAAACTACCAAAATACAATTTTACGAATTATCTCCAATAGACAAAGCACACCGTTTCTAATCAAGTATCAAGTATGTTTTATCTTCTTTTTTTTTTACTGTTACAACAGGCATGGCTAGCCGATTGAGGATTGTTTCAGATTTTAGCTCCAATTCAATGGATAGTAAGATATAAAGTGCACTCCGGTGATCTCTGCGGCTTTATTACCCATAAACAGCATTAGATTGATCATTTCTGGAGCAGGAATTTCCTGGAAAATCACCATTGGTATTATCCAGTATTCAGAGAATGTATTTCAATCATTGTCAGTGGAATGGGTCCAAAACTTTTTCACACATTAAATTGTTCATGATTCAAGCCTCTGCATATTCAAACCTCATGTTAACAAGAATGGAGGGGATTTGTAGTACTTTGGTTCGGACAAATCCACTATAATCATCCAAACTCATTGCATCCCCTCCTCCTTGAGAAAACGGCAAACTGGTACTACCCTTATATCCGAGTTTTTGCTGAGGTTTCTTTAAGGCAGACTGTGGCTTAAAACAACTCAGCTCAGTGATGGAGAGGGGAGCGGTGGCAACCCCTCTCCCACGTTAACGCTGGCATTTCCTCTGGTGTTTCCTTCTGGCCGTGTCTGCCTAATTGCTCTGTGATTTCTATCTAGTCATTAATCCCTTCCATATGCAGGTACAGAGACCGGTATGCCTTACTTGTAACTGTAAGTATACTTGGTATTGTTGTTTTATATAACTATGATTAGAAAATTGCGAGGCTGGCAGTGGCCTTATTTGATGAGGCTATTGTGTTACTCTACAGTATGAGAAGTTAACCGGAATTCATCACCGTATTGCATTGTTATAACAATACCTTCCTGTTTCTCTTGTGCTTTTGGTATTATTACCTAAAGCACCAGGTCAGAAAGAACATCCATATATTACATTGCATTTGGATAGCTTAGTGGTTAGACACATTGCCTTTGGATCAACAGGTTAGTAGAATGCCCAGTTGGATACCAAGTCAGGGAAAGCCTCCAGCAAGAGTCCCCAGGCACAGCTCTTAACAAAGTCCCAAGAACCTACCCCTTCAGAAAATGAAAAGTATTTTTTGTACTTGGGAAATCTTTGCAGAAGATATCAAAGCTTCACTCAAAACCTCCATTAAAGTTTAAGAGCATTATAAACAATGGAACTATACAGTATTTGCAACTGCAAAAGCAATCATGGAGATACATGAATTTAAGATTCAAAATGACTCCCACAGAGAATGCCCCCCATGGAAAAGAAGAGCCACTAAGATCAAGAAACCCTGGAGACAAGTCAGTCATCTAACAGAAGTGGCTTTTATGAGGTCCTGGATGGAAAAGGGGTACAAGCTGTCCATAAGTGAGGCTGTAGATTCTTCCAAACAAAGGCTTGCCGCTATGAGTGCTTGGCTGAGGAGATACAAGACAGAGTAACAACAGAGTTGAAGAGGCACATGGATTAGTTCATGAGTAAACTTCATAAGGGCATCAGAAACACCAGCTACTAGTTGACAGAGCAATCACACTCGGCCGATCACCTTAGGCAATCCCTTGACTGACTCAAACAAAGGCTCTGAATCAATGCCTTACGCAGGAATTCAGGAGTACCTGGCACTATAAAAGGCTCAGAATGAACCGACTCTATAACTTTCAACAACAACTCAATGCAGCTGTGGAATCTGGAACACAATAATAAGTCCATTGCGTTATTAACCACCAAGTCTAGCATGTACCAATGTGATGCACTCGTCTCTTTGCTGTTCTGCGTAAGCCTGAAAACCATCAGCCAGATCACCGTAAAGAGAGATCAGAAGGGAAGTGACCATCAGCCAGATATATGGATGAAAGCAAGCTTGAATGGGATATTGAGGGACTTATCCACCCGACAACCCTGGTTGGGCTGGTGGTCAGGACAGAAAAGGTAGAACTACCAGAAGGCAGGATCGCAGACATATAGGTCAACTACAAGTATATGGGTATCTTACAGTCAAATGGGAACAATGTTGGAAGAGTCAAGAAGGTGAGCCGCAGCCAGACATAGGGACCGCCAGAATTATATTCAGCATTTAGAATATTGAATAACATTACATGCAGCGGGTCTTTATTGCCTATACCCGTGATCTCTCATTCAAATTATTCACAAACATGTAACCTCTAACTCAAGCAAATCAATAAAAAAAATAGGTTCTAAACTTAAAACATATATTTTCGGTTGTTTATTTTTAATTAAAGAAAGCAATTACCAAAAACTTAATCGAATAGTCAAATGAGTAATTTATCAAGGAAAATAGGTTCTAACTCTCTTCATCATATCATTGTGTTCTAGATAGCTTTGGCTAAATCTTAGTCTTTTTGAAAGGTGATTGGATGAAAACCACTATGACCTATAAAATCTTGTAATGCATTTGTCCATGATGTTTTGTCATGTACAAAATTAGGATCTAATACAATAAACTACATGAAAATATTATTTTATTATTAAAAAATGAAATAAAAAAATCTTGTGATTATAGGTGAGGTTTGTGTGGGGAAAATTTGATAAAGGTGTAGCTACCCGACTCCAACAACAAGAAAAAGCTACGGTGCAGGAGTGACGCTTTGTGACTATAATAGGAAAGGATGGAATGTAATTTGACGATTATTATATGATTTCTTTATGTAGGTGTTTTTTGTTGAGTCTTATTGCACAAGTAATATGTCTTTGTCTATTTTTTGTCATGTGTTGGCCAGAGGAAGATTAGCTGCTACCTTAGCGGCAGCTAATACGAAACCAAATAAATAACTATAATAATAACCAAATAAATGTTAACCCCCTCTTGCTGCCTGTAACATCTGGGATGAGATTGGTGAATGAGTGTCCACACGAGTAAAAGGAGCAAAGAGTTAATGCTGATAGCGTCGGTGGAAGTGTGTGAGCATTGACTGCTATGAATTTTTCAGAAATCCAAGCGATAGTCCAAGTACGACTGTGTGCAGATGTTAGTGTACATCTGTTGGTGTGGGTATGTGTTTATTGAAGTGTGGGGAACAAGTGCTTATACTGTGAACTGAGAAAGACAGAAAAAACACAGCGGGACTTATAGAACAAAGAAAAGAGATGAGAGAGTGAGCTAGAGACTAAAGTCTTTAGATGTGGATGATGGGTGGGTGGACTGAAACACGAGCAGTGTCTAAGTGAGAACTGTGGAAATACAAATTCAAATCTATGTTAAATCCCCTGTGTTTGTTGTAATCACGAGAGTAGATCTGTTGGATAAGAAATTGAATAAAGTGGTAGAGTCTTCACCCTCAGCACTTGATAAAAAATACATGTACATTTAGACGCCACTCCAACCTACAAACATTTGGCAAACTAGCGAATTTATAGCATTCAACCAATTAGCATGTGCATATACATACATGAGTAAAATATTTTTCGGAGGAATATTATTCTTAATCTTGATGTCACTCACTGGCAATGTCTTTGTACAATCAAGGATGTGTGACATCCTTAAACTCTAAACATACCTAAACCAAAGTAGTTCATCAACCATGTCTAAAGATAGTGAGACAAAATCAAAATATTGTATTCTTATGTTAAAGAGAATGTGTGTCAGGTTTTAGATAGCAATCCATTATCTGACAAGCACTTTGAACGACTCAAACTCAAAAGGACTTCAACGATGTCTTAACCAGTAAATAGTCCCTCCCCCCTCCTTTATTTAAAATCCAATAATTGTTGTTTAAACTACCAAAATATGGCTTTTTAAAAACATAATTATTTGTACATTCCAGGTCCCCAAATGGGGCATCCAAATGGCTTTAGTGACCGTCCATTTAACACCAACAATAGGTCAAAAACTGTATTTCTCTAAAACACTTTATGACCAATTTTTAGAGCCTAATTTACCTTTTAGCATGCTAACATGCAACACTAAGAGGTTCAATATGTTAAGTACGATACCTATTATTATAAGCAGGCATGAGTGGAAATGTCAGCATGCTATCAGGCTGATATTACTCAATTACATTTTTTTTTTACATCAATGTGAATCAGTTATTTTCCAGGGTTGTGTGAACAAAAAATAGATCTTGTCGAATCAGATCTAGAATTACAAAAAAAACCTACAAAAGCAGGTGCAAAATCCAGGTAGCATTGAGAAATCCAAAAAACCGAGTAAACATACTAAATTGAAACACGAAGAAAACAAGGAGAAATAGCAGGAGCAAGAGCGATAACAGTGGGCTGAAACATCCATGCATCCACTCCATTGTCATTTAATGGATTGGATGGATGCTAGTTATTCCCAGCCTCTAAGCCTACCAACAACTCAAAAAAAGTCTGAGTATTCTAAATACTGTAGCCAGTTGTCTCCTGTGCCTTCCACTTCAGCAGCTCTGTTCAGCCCACTGAGCCCTAGCTCAACCCCCAAAAGAACATTAAGGAACTCTTGAAACTGAGCCCTCAGCTCCAACCTCAAAGAAAACATCAAAGGAATAAAAGGAACAAAGGCAGCAATAGCTACATTGTAACGCCACTACTCTAAACTGCCTTTTCTTTTACTTTGTATTATTTTTAAATGCTGGGAAATACGGAAAGTTACCAAAATGTAATCACCTCCAGGATTTGCCAAAACCTACCTCTAGGCAATTTCATGCAAATCCGTCCAGTAGTTTTTCCGAAATATTGCAGACAAAAATAAAAATAAACAAACAAACAAACCATAGAACCAAAGAATCCAAAGAAAACCTGTTGAATATTAACAATGTAAACAAATATTCAAGTTTAGTTTCCTTTAAAAAAGGAAGTTATGTTCAGTGTCTTTCATAAAAAAGCTCCACCTAGTAAAATATGATATATGCAAGATAGACCTCGATCGATTCATATGCACCAAATTGGGACTAAAACACACCAGCAGTTGAGAAATTATGGCCCAGAAATTTTTAAGACAGAGCTCCTCCTGGTGGCGGAAATATGCAACCAACCTTTCTCAAAATCAATCCAGTTCTTCCTCGCACTAACTTGGCCGTACAAAATCTGAAAATGATCCATCGGATAGTTTTTGAGTTATCACATTAACACTAAGGATGTAAGGCAGATAGAGATGCGGCGGCGATGACGATTCCATAATAAAATGAGGGACAGAGCTAAAGTCCAGGCACCACTGTGCTCAAATAGAACCACAACAGCCATCATATACTCTTATTACTCAAAGTTTGAACCTTAAAATTAAGTGCTTTATGCTGCCCTTTTGCTGATTGCACCTTATTTAAACATCATTTTGGAAGAGTAAAGGTACTGTGAGAAATACTGTTTTCTGAAGACAGGAGTTTCGGCGACTAGCAGCCTTAATAAAGGAGGTGGAGACACGCCTCATGAAAGAGTTAGCAGTAGATTTCTACCCTCAACCTGAGTCACCCGGCCTGTCCTAAAAGCACTCTGCTACTCCAAGTTTGAGCAGATCCAGAGAAAACATTTTGATGAATTTGTTGCTAGTGGCGTGAGTATTTAAAATCGCTGATGGAAGTCACGATTGTAAGATAAAAGTAAGATTGATTTAGTTTGTGAAAGCTGTATTTCAGCATTCCATCTAAAATCACAAGAAATCTTCCCTCCACCTGCTGTATTTAATCATCCTGAAGAGCAAACAAACCCTACCTACGTAGGTAAGGTTGTGAGTCATCCAATGTTAACTCTGTTCCTCTGCCACACACCTTCAGCCTCACCCCATTATATTACTCTGACAGTTGAGAAGCAGTGCCATAAAGACAGATGAGGTCAAAGGTGGCCAAAAAGCATTCTGATAATCTGTTCCATCTCAGGAAGAGTTTCACTTTCATCTCTGGTCCACACCGGCAGGAGCTTACTCAAAGCACCACGTCAATGCTGCAACTTTAATACATATTACATCATTACCACTGCTGTTATGTAAATGCAGGAACATAGCTGATTGAAAGAGCATACCAGATATAATTGTCATATGTGGAAAAATAGAAGATAATAAAGCTACAGCATACTGACGGCAAAAAGCAGATATATTGCACAAAGAATATTGCAGACATGCAATATGGACTGATATATAATTAGGATAACTAGGCCTATGCTGCCGTCAACAAAAACTGATGCATGTTCCTCCGCAGCCTCTCCATCCTCATCATCATCATCATCTCCCCTGTCAACTCTCCGCGCTTGTCTGGAGGAGATAAAGGTGTGGATGAAAAACAACTTTCTCCAGTTGAACAGCTCCAAAACCGAAGCTATTTTAATTGGCACCCCACATCAGACCCAGTCTTCCTCCATAACCAGTATTACCTTCTCTGGTCACGACATTCCCCTCTCTTCATCAGTCACCAACCTTGGTGTAAGATTTGACCCTCAACTCACTTTTGAATCCCACATCAAATACATCTGCAAGATCTCCTTTCACCATCTCAGAAATATCTCGAAACTCCGTTCTTCACTCACCTTGAGTGATGCTGAAAAGCTGGTCCACGCGTTTGTCTCCTC